>JBBPBX010010145.1:42766-58497 GCA_038048925.1 Garcialebias charrua | reverse complement strand
GTGCGTGCGTGCATGTACGTGTGTGGTGAGGATCACCTGGTTTCGCTCGGTGACCGAGGGGTTCATCGTCAGCTGGACGATGAACCAGGTGGCATTTCTCAGGATGAAGGCTGAGATCAGATTCCAGTGGATGATATTTCTCAGACAGCGAATACTTCTGTAACATGCACACACACACACACACACACACACACACACACACACACATGCATGCACGCACACACACACACATGCACACAGCTTGAGGATCCTGTAGGTTGAGTTTCAGTCAGCAGATCTGAAGTCAGCATGAGTTGGTTGTAGTGTTTAAAAATCCACTGTCGGTTTCCTTCGTGGAGGAGCTGATCGGTGTTCGTCGGTTCAGAGGTCCAGGACTGGACCAGAACCATTCTGACCCGCATCAGGTATTATAATGAGATTAAACCAACTGCAAAGAAACGGCAACATAATACAGATTACTGCAAGAACTGAATCCAGATGTGACAAGAAAGTTAATTCTCAATAGTCATAGCCTTCAGTTCATGAAACTGTCCAGATGAACTGATTGAGAATGAGCGGATGAATCCAGATGTGTTAAACTGGTTCTAATTCCTGATCCAGCAGCTTGCAGAAGCTCAGTCAGCCTCTGTACAGTTCTGTAGGACTTCATCAGTCACACAGGTTCTAGACTAGATGTTTACCCAGTCTACTTCCTTCAGTTCTTTGAGGTTTCTGTTCAGCTCCATGAAGGTCCTGCAGGAGGATTTCAGTCAGGCTAAGGTTCTGGACCGGTGCAGCACCATGGTTCTTTCTGACCCGTTCTCTTCAGGGGCGGCCGGCCAATAGGGGGCGCTAGGGCACCTCCCCACTGGAACTTCTGGACCATTTTACATTGAAGACTTTTTTTTAAAAATAATAAAAATGAAATAAAAAATTTCGAAATATATGCATATATGTTTTTAGTTGTGAAGGATAAATATTTTATGAGTAATGAGGAGTTATATTGTTTGTTTCAAAAAAACATTTTCTGATTGGTGACGTATTTCCTGTTTTGGGGGCGCTCTGATCTTATCCATAGACTCTCGTTATAAATGGTGCATGCGTAGTTATTCCACAACGTTACAAAACAATGGGAAGATGCTGGGCGCAGTTTTCACCGCCCTGAACAGTCCAACGTGAGCTCTATACCTACCAATCGCGTGTTTCCGGCCGTTTATTTATTCATTTAAAATTTTTTTTTTTTTTTTTTTGTCTGGAAAATTTGCCGTGCGGTCAGTGACTCAAGCAGGCTTGCTCAGGTAAGTTTTAAATCATTAAAAGCCCTTTATCTAATGTCCATTTGCATTTCTGACTGATATGCCTCTCAAATTTTAGATGGCTGTTTGTGAAAAAAGCCTTCAGCTGACTGTTTATTCTAAAAGTGGCAACTGGTGAGTTTGTTTTTGGAGCTAACATGCTAATGCTTACTTTTATCTAATGCTTATATTATTATATTACTATTCCTGACTGATATCCTCTCCACTTTATGGTGGCTCTGTTTGTGAAAAAAAAGCCTTCAGCTGACCGTTTTTTCTAAAAGTGGCAACTGGTGAGTTTGTTTTTGTCTTTGTTTGTTTGTGGAGTTAGGTTGCCAGTGCAGGTTATTGTACAGTATTGGACTCTGATGGCTACATTTATTTTAATTTGTTAGTAAAAAATGATCAAACATTAATAATTTTATATACTAAATGTCACTTGTGGTGTTTTACTATTTCTTAACACTGTATTGATCTGGAGAATGAAAACAAAGCCTCTTGCAAGTAGAAATGCAGAAATGTTTTAATCTCACTTATTTTCCTTTCTATAATTTATATATAATTTATTTATTTATATATTTTTTGTTTGTTCTTTGTTGTTTTAGTGAGTCAAATTGGCTCTTCTCATCATGAGCATTTAATTGTTCTGTTGATCTGTATTAATCTGCATTTGATTGAAAAAAACCTGTTCGAACTTGGGAAATTTTTTTCATTTTGTGTTTGTGTCAGTATGCTGCGTTTGCTGCAGTGCATTATGGATAAACATGTTCTTTGGTCTCGTGTCTGAAGGACACTTCAAGAAGTCTTGTGGTTCATTCAGTCCATTCAGAGAAAACTTGAGCATTCCGGTTTTATTTATTTTTAAATAAGCCTATATTTCATCGCTGGGTCTTACAAGATCTGCATTTTGTGTTTATGACATGAAGCCAGGTGGGTCTGATGGTGCTCTCATGTGTTGTTCATCGACTTCAGCTCGGCATTCAACACCATCATCCCCCAACAGCTCATCCTTAAACTGGACAGTCTGGGGCTGAACGCCTCAATGTGTAACTGGCTGCTAGACTTCCTGACCGGGAGACCATGCAGTACGGGTCGACTCGGGAATAACACATCCAGCACCATCACATTGAATACAGGGGCCCCAAAAGGTTGCGTGCTGTGCCCCCTTCTATTTACCCTGCTAATACACGACTGCACACCATCATACAGCTCCAACCACTTCATCAAGTTTGCGGACGACACAACAGTGGTAGGTCTCATCAGCAACAACGATGAGACGGACTACAGGAACGAGGTGAGCCGCCTGGCCTTGTGGTGCGGACACAACAATCTCACTCTCAACGTGGAGAAGACAAAGGAGATTGTTGTGGACTTCAGGAAGAGGGATGCACAACATGCCCCTCTGACCATCAACAGCACCGCAGTGGAGAGAGTAGACAGCACCAAGTTCCTGGGAGTGCACGTCTCAGAGGACCTGTCCTGGAGCAGGAACACTGCATCACTGGCCAAGAAGGCTCACCAGCGCCTCTACTTTCTCCGCAAGCTGAAAAGGGCTGGAGCTTCAACCCCCATCATGTGCACCTTCTACAGGGGTGCCATAGAAAGTGTCCTGACCAGCTGCATCACGGTGTGGTTTGGTGCATGTACTGCATCCTGCCGCAAGAGCCTCCAGCGCATCGTGAGAGCAGCTGAGAAGATCGTCGGCACCTCCTTCCCCTCACTGCAGGACTTACACAGCAACCGCCTCACTCGGAAAGCCCTCTGCATGGCAGGTGATCCCACACACCCACTACACAGCTGCTTCAGACTGCTGCCATCAGGGAGGAGACTGAGGAGTCTCCAGGCTCGAACCAGCAGACTGAGTGACAGCTCTGTTCATCAGGCAGTCAGGATGCTTAACTCTCTACCTGCTCTGCCCTCCCTCCCACTTGTACTGCCTTAACACTAAAAACTTTCACACATTACCACACAACACAAAGATTTTAACACTGGACTCTGTGTCATCAAAACGGGTTATTCACTCAACTCACGGTCATGTGCTCATTCAGTTTGCACTACTTCTTATATTTGCACTAATGTTTGTATTACATTACTGCCTATAGTCATACTACTGTTTACATTCACTGTTTACATTTATTACTACTGTTTACATTCATTACTACTGTTTACATTTATTACTACTGTTTACATTTACACTACTTTTTATATCTACACTACTGCTGATATATATATTATTTTTTACTAGCCTTATTGCATATGCCACTTTACCTCTATACCAATATCAACTACCTCATACATATACTGTGTACATAAACTTCATATGCTGCTTTGTCACTCTATTACAAATGTCAATGCCAGAACTTTCATTTTATTTTATAGATATACTTTTTATACTTTTATACTACTATGCAAAAAACTCAGGACAGTATTACACTTTTTATTATTTCATTTTATGCTTATGTTTATTAAATGTTTATAGTGTTTTAGTGTTGGTGTAACTTTTTCATACTACTACTATGCAAAAACTACTATGCAAAAACTCAGGACAGTATTACACATTTACTTTTATTATTTCATTTTATGCTTATGTTTATTAAATGTTTCAGTGTTTTAGTGTTTAAATGATTACTGTTGCACCGAGGGACTGAGATAAATGTAACTTCAATCCTGTGTATGTCCTGCACGTATGGCAGTTTTGACAATAAAGTTGACTTTGACTTTGATGTGGACCTGGGACCACTAACACTCCTATGACACCTGGACAGCTTGGTTCCCAACACAGCTAACGATAGCAACAAGCCTGCCAGCCAACAGGTGAGAGGCGAGGTACACCTGAGCAGATCTCCAGTTCATCACAGGACCAACACAAAGACACGTGAGATGAGCAAATGTCTTCAGACATATAGTGGATGGCGCAATTGTCCACCAAATCAGGTGTTTGGCAGTGTCATCCCTAACATCTGTCCTTTAGCTTCACACATCTCCCTCCAAGTCTTCAGCTGAAGAATCTCATGCAGACAGACCCTAACCCATTCATCCTGCTTTGGACAACGCTCAGACCATTGACTGGCTGATATCAGGTGACTACGTGTGCTAAAGTGGATAGAGACACAAACTGGACATGTGAGTTACCTAAGTCTCATGAAGAGCGTGAAGGCGAGCAGCAGAGCTCCCAGAGAGATGCAGTGGCCCAGGTAGTTGATGATGACCGCCACTTGATAGTGAACTTTACTTTTCCTCTGAAAACACAGAAACACAAACGGATTCAATACTTCAAGCATCAGAGCAGACGCTGCAGAACCCAATGGCTCCGACACCAGAACAGGGTAGACTGAACCCGATTTTAATCAGGGTCCACAAAGTATCAGGTGGGATGAGGATGGAGATTTGGGAAACCATTTCAGGAACTTCATGCTAGCCTGCTTTATCCAATCAGAAACCAGTTCTGATTCTTTATCCAATCAGAAACCAGTTCTGATTCTTTATCCAATCAGAAACCAGTTCTGATTCTTTATCCAATCAGAAACCAGTTTTGATTCTTTATCTAATAAGAAACCAGTTCTGATTCTTTATCCAATCAGAAACCAGTTCTGATTCTTTATCCAATCAGAAACCAGTTCTGATTCTTTATCCAATCAGAAACCAGTTCTGATTCTTTATCCAATCAGAAACCAGTTCTGATTCTTTATCCAATCAGAAACCAGTTCTGATTCTTTATCCAATCAGAAACCAGTTTTGATTCTTTATCCAATCAGAAACCAGTTTTGATTCTTTATCCAATCAGAAACCAGTTTTGATTCTTTATCAAGTCAGAAACCAGTTTTGATTCTTTATCAAGTCAGAAACCAGTTTTGATTCTTTATCCAGTCAGAAACCAGTTTTGATTCTTTATCCAGTCAGAAACCAGTTTTGATTCTTTATCCAATCAGAAACCAGTTTTGATTCTTTATCCAATCAGAAACCAGTTCTGATTCTTTATCCAATCAGAAACCAGTTCTGATTCTTTATCCAATCAGAAACCAGTTCTGATTCTTTATCCAGTCAGAAACCAGTTTTGATTCTTTATCAAATCAGAAACCAGTTCTGATTCTTTATCCAATCAGAAACCATTTCTGATTCTTTATCCAATCAGAAACCATTTCTGATTATTTATCCAATCAGAAACCATTTCTGATTCTTTATCCAGTCAGAAACCAGTTTTGATTATTTATCCAATCAGAAACCAGTTTTGATTCTTTATCCAATCAGAAACCAGTTTTGATTCTTTATCCAGTCAGAAACCAGTTTTGATTCTTTATCCAGTCAGAAACCAGTTTTGATTCTTTATCCAGTCAGAAACCAGTTTTGATTCTTTATCCAATCAGAAACCAGTTTTGATTCTTTATCCAATCAGAAACCAGTTCTGATTCTTTATCCAATCAGAAACCAGTTTTGATTCTTTATCCAATCAGAAACCAGTTCTGATTCTTTATCCAATCAGAAACCAGTTCTGATTCTTTAACCAACCAGAAACCAGTTCTGATTCTTTATCCAATCAGAAACCAGTTCTGATTCTTTATCCAATCAGAAACCAGTTTTGATTCTTTATCCAATCGGAAACCAGTTTTGATTCTTTATCTAATCAGAAACCAGTTTTGATTCCTTATCCAATCGGAAACCAGTTTTGATTCTTTAGCCAATCAGAAACCAGTTTTGATTCTTTATCCAATCAGCAACCAGTTTTGATTCTTTATCCAATCAGAAACCAGTTCTGATTCTTTATCCAATCAGAAACCAGTTCTGATTCTTTATCCAATCAGAAACCAGTTTTGATTCTTTATCTAATCAGAAACCAGTTCTGATTCTTTATCCAATCAGAAACCAGTTCTGATTCTTTATCCAATCAGAAACCAGTTCTGATTCTTTATCCAATCAGAAACCAGTTCTGATTCTTTATCCAATCAGAAACCAGTTTTGATTCTTTATCCAATCAGAAACCAGTTCTGATTCTTTATCCAATCAGAAACCAGTTCTGATTCTTTATCCAATCAGAAACCAGTTCTGATTCTTTATCCAATCAGAAACCAGTTCTGATTCTTTATCCAATCAGAAACCAGTTCTGATTCTTTATCCAATCAGAAACCAGTTCTGATTCTTTATCCAATCAGAAACCAGTTTTGATTCTTTATCCAATCAGAAACCAGTTTTGATTCTTTATCCAATCAGAAACCAGTTTTGATTCTTTATCAAGTCAGAAACCAGTTTTGATTCTTTATCAAGTCAGAAACCAGTTTTGATTCTTTATCCAGTCAGAAACCAGTTTTGATTCTTTATCCAGTCAGAAACCAGTTTTGATTCTTTATCCAATCAGAAACCAGTTTTGATTCTTTATCCAATCAGAAACCAGTTCTGATTCTTTATCCAATCAGAAACCAGTTCTGATTCTTTATCCAATCAGAAACCAGTTCTGATTCGTTATCCAATCAGAAACCAGTTCTGATTCTTTATCCAGTCAGAAACCAGTTTTGATTCTTTATCAAATCAGAAACCAGTTCTGATTCTTTATCCAATCAGAAACCATTTCTGATTATTTATCCAATCAGAAACCATTTCTGATTCTTTATCCAATCAGAAACCAGTTTTGATTCTTTATCCAATCAGAAACCAGTTTTGATTCTTTATCCAGTCAGAAACCAGTTTTGATTCTTTATCCAGTCAGAAACCAGTTTTGATTCTTTATCCAGTCAGAAACCAGTTTTGATTCTTTATCCAATCAGAAACCAGTTTTGATTCTTTATCCAATCAGAAACCAGTTCTGATTCTTTATCCAATCAGAAACCAGTTTTGATTCTTTATCCAATCAGAAACCAGTTCTGATTCTTTATCCAATCAGAAACCAGTTCTGATTCTTTAACCAACCAGAAACCAGTTCTGATTCTTTATCCAATCAGAAACCAGTTCTGATTCTTTATCCAATCAGAAACCAGTTTTGATTCTTTATCCAATCGGAAACCAGTTTTGATTCTTTATCTAATCAGAAACCAGTTTTGATTCCTTATCCAATCGGAAACCAGTTTTGATTCTTTAGCCAATCAGAAACCAGTTTTGATTCTTTATCCAATCAGCAACCAGTTTTGATTCTTTATCCAATCAGAAACCAGTTCTGATTCTTTATCCAATCAGAAACCAGTTCTGATTCTTTATCCAATCAGAAACCAGTTTTGATTCTTTATCTAATCAGAAACCAGTTCTGATTCTTTATCCAATCAGAAACCAGTTCTGATTCTTTATCCAATCAGAAACCAGTTCTGATTCTTTATCCAATCAGAAACCAGTTCTGATTCTTTATCCAATCAGAAACCAGTTCTGATTCTTTATCCAATCAGAAACCAGTTTTGATTCTTTATCCAGTCAGAAACCAGTTCTGATTCTTTATCCAATCAGAAACCAGTTCTGATTCTTTATCCAGTCAGAAACCAGTTTTGATTCTTTATCCAGTCAGAAACCAGTTTTGATTCTTTATCCAATCAGAAACCAGTTTTGATTCTTTATCCAATCAGAAACCAGTTCTGATTCTTTATCCAATCAGAAACCAGTTCTGATTCTTTATCCAATCAGAAACCAGTTCTGATTCGTTATCCAATCAGAAACCAGTTCTGATTCTTTATCCAGTCAGAAACCAGTTTTGATTCTTTATCAAATCAGAAACCAGTTCTGATTTTTTATCCAATCAGAAACCATTTCTGATTATTTATCCAATCAGAAACCATTTCTGATTCTTTATCCAATCAGAAACCAGTTTTGATTCTTTATCCAATCAGAAACCAGTTTTGATTCTTTATCCAGTCAGAAACCAGTTTTGATTCTTTATCCAGTCAGAAACCAGTTTTGATTCTTTATCCAGTCAGAAACCAGTTTTGATTCTTTATCCAATCAGAAACCAGTTTTGATTCTTTATCCAATCAGAAACCAGTTCTGATTCTTTATCCAATCAGAAACCAGTTTTGATTCTTTATCCAATCAGAAACCAGTTCTGATTCTTTATCCAATCAGAAACCAGTTCTGATTCTTTGACCAATCAGAAACCAGTTTTGATTCTTTATCCAATCGGAAACCAGTTTTGATTCTTTATCTAATCAGAAACCAGTTTTGATTCCTTATCCAATCGGAAACCAGTTTTGATTCTTTAGCCAATCAGAAACCAGTTTTGATTCTTTATCCAATCAGCAACCAGTTTTGATTCTTTATCCAATCAGAAACCAGTTCTGATTCTTTATCCAATCAGAAACCAGTTCTGATTCTTTATCCAATCAGAAACCAGTTTTGATTCTTTATCCAGTCAGAAACTAGTTTTGATTCTTTATCCAATCAGAAACCAGTTTTGGTTCTTTATCCAATCAGAAACCAGTTTTGATTCTTTATCCAATCAGAAACCAGTTTTGATTCTTCATCCAATCAGAAACCAGTTTTGATTTTTTTATCCAATCAGAAGCTAGTTCTCATGTGTTTAAGTTTATTGTCACGTTGGAACACCTAACTGGGTTCAGGTTTTAACTGTTTTGCTGTTGATTTCAGGTGAAGATAATAAATTTGGAGGTAGTTCATCATTCCACATATTTTGTGCCACAGCATGATGCTACCACCATCATGTTTGACAGTTGATACAATGTTTTGTTCTGAATGTTCCACCTCGAGTCCTCCATCCTTCTTGGTGTTGTGCCCAAACACACCTCATTCTCATCTCATCTGACCATCAAACCTTTCTCCAGGACATTTGTCTTGTCCATGTGGACAGTTGCAGGTTTCAATCCAAGGGTCTTTCTTGGTCCTCGCAGGTTATGGTGATGCAAAATTGGTACTGGTGTTTCAGTTGTTTCCACTTCATGGTAGCTTTAGCTTTGGGTGTTTTGTAAAGTGAACCCCAATATTTCCTCAACGCAGGCCGACACAGTCATTACTGTTGTTGTCGGCTGTTACTGGGGAGATATGAATTCACGGCTGGTTGCTCACAGGTGATGAACATCAGACACCTGACTGTGGGCACTAACCATTGTCCACACCTAAGAAATGTAGCATTTTTTAAGGGAAATAAAAGACTTAAAGGTTTAGGTTTATTGCCAAGAAGCATTTTTACAACAAAGACATAATTAGCCAAACACACATATTACCATTTTGTTTCCATTATAGTTTACAAAGAAACACATGAGAAATGTATGTTTAAAAATGTTTTCAGGACTTGTGACCTGTCCAGGTGTCCCTGCCTCTCGCACAAGCCGTTTTCGTACTGCACAGCCCTCAACAGCCCGGCCCGCCCCGCCTTCTAACCCGGGTTCGTCATGTTTGCATTTTCCTTTTCCGGCCGGGGTCCGCCCTCATTTTGGAACCCGCGAAGACGTGGTTCTGATCGAGCCGGGCTCCCGGGCCCAGTTTGACGTCATGTACTGCTCATCATTTGATTCGTTGTTTGCAGCAGGGGCGGGACTCGTTCTAACAACAACCTCAGCGGCGCGAGCTGAATTTCATTAAAAGTTAACTACAGAAACCCCTAAAAAAAATTGTTAGCTGAATTAGTTTTTCTGAGTTTAATTTTTGTTAATAACTGATTACAAATCAGCTTATGTTAGAACGTAAATAACACGAAGCGCGCACCCATATAGAGCATTTCCACCTTTCAGCACGAGCTGAATTTCATTAAAATGTAACTAATATTCTCTAACTCTTGCCCGTAGCCAGGATTTAAAAATATAACTAATATTCTCTAGCTCCTACGCGTAACCAGGATGTTACGTGGGGCGAATCCTTTATAATAAAAGTGGACTCCTGAAAAAACCAATACGCCTTCGTAGCTGAGTGGTTAAAGCGTCTGCCTTCCACTCTAAATTTTATCTAGACTCGGGTTTGCGTCCCACCTGGTTCAAATTATTTTACGTTTGTCTTTTATTGGATAAAAAAAAGAAGGAGTTTGTGTTAACCACAGGCATAACACAAACTCTTTTATCCAAGGATAAAGTGGCCTCAGTTAGACAGGTCACTGGTCCTGTTTCCCCTGACTACTCTGTTGTCTCTGTAGCTCCGGTTGTGTTTGAACAGTTTCAACCAGTGTCTCTTGCCACTCTCACTGATGTTGTTCAACACTTAAAGATCACAAATTGCCCTCTGGACTTTCTTCCATCCAGGTTTTTAAAAGAGGTTTTTAATTCTGTGGGTTTCTGTGTTTTAACACTTTTAAACTCCTGCCTTCGTTTAGGAATTGTCCCTGCTGCATTTAAACATGCTGTAGTTAGGCCCCTTCTTAAAAAACCTCACCTGGACCCATCAATTTTATCTAATTTTAGACCTATTTCTCATCTGCCTTTTTTATCTAAAGTTTTAGAAAAAATTGTTTTTATGCAGTTACAACCTGTTTTAGAAAATCATGGTATTTTTGAAACATTTCAGTCTGGTTTTAGATCCCGTCATTCTACCGAATCAGCCTTGTTAAAAGTCCATAATGACATTTCCATGTCCATGGATGCCAAGTGTCCCGTTGCACTGGTGTTGCTGGACCTCACAGCTGCATTTGACACAGTAGACCACACTGTCCTTCTATCTCGCCTTCAACATTATGTTGGAATTTCTGGTACAGCACTCAAGTGGTTCACTGCCTACTTGACCGACAGAACATTCTCTGTCATGTTGGACACTCTTTCTTCCTCCACTGCCGTTCTCTCTTGTGGTGTGCAACAGGGTTCTATTCTTGGTCCTCTCCTCTTCTCACTGTATGCTGCCCCTCGGATCAGTAATAGCCAGGCATAATTTTTCTTTTCACTGCTATGCTGATGATGTACAAATTTATCTACCAATGAAACCCAAAAACAGCAATCTTCTCACTCCCTACGCTGATTGTATTAACGACATTAAACAGTGGCTTCACCGTAATTTTTTGTTTTGTTTAAACTTCTTTGGTGATGATGCTCCCTGTAACTTTGGTGCTCTAACTTCCAAATACAGACCAACAGTTAAAAACTTGGGGGTGACATTTGACAAGGACTTAAAATTTGATAAACAAATAGCGTCTGTAGTCAAGGCCTGTTTTTATCAATTACGTCTTTTATACAAAGTTAAACCTTTTTTAAATCGTTTTGATTTAGAAAAGGCCATTCATGCTTTTATCACCTCAAGGCTTGACTACTGTAATTCCCTATATGCGGGAATCTCCCAATCCTCCATTAGACGCCTTCAATTGGTCCAAAATGCTGCAGCTAGACTTTTAACCAACACCTCCAGACGTGAACACATTACCCCTGTTTTATTTTCTCTCCATTGGCTTCCAATTGATTTTAGAATTAAATTTAAAATTTTATTATTCACTTTTAAAGCTCTCAATGGTCTTGCCCCACTGTATTTGACTGATCTTGTAACTGTCCGTGAATATAGGAGAACACTGAGATCATCTAATACATTTCTCCTGTCTGTTCCAAAGACCAACTACAAACGTTGGGGTGACCGGGCCTTTTCTGTCGTTGCACCCAGTCTCTGGAATCAGCTACCTCTGGACTAGCGCTCCATCACTCATATGGAGTTTTTTTAATCTAATCTTAAAACCTTTTTTATTCAGGCAGGCTTTTAATACCTAGTAGTTCTTTGACATTCTTGTTATGTCTTAATTGTTTTTAATTTTTAACTGGCTGTTTTTTTATGTTATTTTTTATTGTTTGTTTTATTTCTGTATTGTTCTTCAGCACTTTGTGCACCTTCTGGCTGCTGAAAAGGGCTCTATAAATAAAGATGGATTGATTGATTGATTCAAACAGTTTGAACCCATTTCACTCCCATTTTTTAAACAAAGTTGTTGGTTAGATGAAACCCTCCGGTTCCCCTGCTGATCCCATCCCTGCGTCGTTTTACCCACAATTGTACCCATTATAAATATTGTGAAAAGTGTGGTCCCCGATGTTTGCAAACATGCAGTAGCTAATCTATTAATTAAGTAACCTGGACTTGACCCTTCAACTTGCTCAAATTTCAGACCAACCTCAAAACTTCCCTTCCTGTCCAAAATCCTGGAGTAAATAGTTTTTATTCAATTAAATTAGTTTTTGAATGAGAACAGAATTTTCAAGCTCTTTCAGTCTAGTTTTAACTCCACAGCACTGAAACAGCATTGGTGAGGGTTTGCAATGATGATATTCTGGTATCAAATGATTCTGGTCAATTTGTGGTACTTGTACTCCTGGACCTTACCACTGCTTTTGATACTGCAGACCAGAGTATCCTTATATTGTTGTTGGAACTGTGGGTTAGGATTACAGGTGCTGTATTAGAATGGTTCCGCTCATACCTGAGTGACCAGAGTTTTTGTGTCAAGGTTGGTAATGATGTATCCGCTTCAATGCATCTTTCCTGTGGAGTCCCACAGGGCTCGATTTTATACTGATGATTGTCAGATTTGCCTGCCTTTGAAACCAGCAAGATCGGTCTCACCATGATGATGATCTCAGTGCACAGACTGTAGTTTCCTCGAGAAGCCCAGGTTCCGTTGGTCTGACACTCCCTGTAGACCCGGTCTGAACACAAACACAAGAAAACGTTTGTTTACATTGTTTACTCTTCCTCTTCTCAGACCTGATGGTGTGGTTCTGCTCACGGCCACCAGGTGGCAGTACAAGGTTTAACTAACGTTCAGTGATGGTTCTGCTCATTTTTGAGCTGCTCAACCCAAATTTAAAAGAACCATCAGAATTTTAGAAACAGTATTTCACCAGCAGTACTAGAACCCAGTTCTGTTCTGAGAAATGGACCCTTCAGATCAATGACTGAAAATCAACTGAACCTTCAAAATAAAAAATACATCAGTTAAACAGCTGGAGACAGCAGGTCTGAAGTTCAGGTTTGATGTGAGCGGGTCTGATGTGGACCTGATGATCCAGTCTCACAGCAAGTCTAATGTGGATCTGATGACCCCACTGTGGGACTGGACCAGTCCTGGTCCAGGACTTGTTTGTGTTGTGTCCTCACACATCTCAGTGTGAACCTCCCACACTCGTCACTGACGAATCAACACACGCTCATCTGTGATATGTTACCAGCTTCTGTAACCACGGCAACACCAGAACTGGTCCTCACGGTCTGAGCTTAACTGGTACCAAGTCCCAGGAGGGGTGGTGGGGTCAATCATTGATCCAAAAACTGATCGGATGCCCGAATCAATGTCTGTCTGTGACTGACAGTTCGTCAAACAGCCAATCAGAGGCTGGAGAGTTGATGACATCACAGGAGAAAGTGAGAGATGGAGAAGAGATGATGGTGATGAAGGTGGAGGGAGACAAGAACTCCAGCTGGATTTGGGCGTGCACGTGCATGCACTGATGAGTCATTCTGTGAAGTCAGATCAAGAAATAAATCTCTAATTACACAGGATATTTATGACCGCCCACTCATTAACACACACACAAACGTGCGTGCGTGTCTGTCATTTGATTGGTGAACCGGCAGAGTTCAAGTTTCTTAACTCAGACTGAAATGTGTGAAAGCTTTAAACTGAACTCATATGCAAATCACTCTCCCTCTGGGGGGTGATAAGGGTTTTTTGTCAGCCTGTTTTACATCAAGGGCCAAGTGGTCCCTGTTCAAATGGAGTGAGATCAAGGCCCAGCCAAGAACCGGAGGACTTCCAGGTCCTGTTCCGGTTCTGTTGGCCTCGCAGAGCCGGGACCTCCAGAGAGACTTTCTGTTGAAAAGAAGAGTTTGAGCATTTCCCTCAAATCTAAAAGTTGACAACAAAAACCCACAATACGAACTGTTTGATTATGCAGCAAATAAACTAAAAACAAACTGTGGATTAACGCGGACTGAAACAAATTCTGGATTTCGTTAATCCCAGACTGTTTCCTAGGATCTGAGTGCTGTCAGTCGGAGCAGAGACAGCAACAAGATGAAGAAGAGTCTGAAACGCGGCAATTTCTGCTGTTCATGGAAAAAAAGACCATGAGGAGGAGGAGGAGGTGAAGAAGTGAATGTGAGGGAGGAAGATGAAGTGAATCAGGATGAGAAAGATGAAAGTCAAAGCTGAAAACTGATGTCTGGGCTGCAGAACTTCATTATTTTTATGCTCATCTCAGAAGAAAAACATTTTCCAGATGTAAACAGGTGTGTGAGTGAAACGAGGCTGCTGTGCATTCTGTCCTGAAGACTGAGTTTGTCTCTGAGGAGTTTGAACACTGAGCGTTTGTAGTTCTGGAGATGAATGTTTGTCTTGACTGGAACTGGACAGAAAATGAACTAAACCTCAATGTTTTTGGTGCAAGATGTTCAAGTGGGGAAGAGTTACTGTGAAGAACAGAGGGAGGTTTTTTCTTCTTCTTTTTTGTCCGAGGCAGAGCAGAGTGACAGATCCTGTAGAGTGGAGGGAGACATTTTATCCGCCACCAGGCGCAGAGCCAAGGGGTGGCCAATGGTGGCCTTGACCACCATAAATTAATCTTCGGCCACCCCAATCATTTGAGGAAACTACACTTTTATGCAACTTTAAAAACTAGATAGCATAGTTTTCTCCAGTGGTTGGAGTGGCCAGTCTACACATATGTATAGGGTGGTGGTGGCCATCTTGGATTTTGACATGGCAACCAAAGTTTTGCTAGTGTTCTTACTTACACATAAATTAAGTCACACCCCAAAATGGAAGTTGGCATGTTGTTTACTTTTCAAGTTGTCAACTTACAGGACAGACGGATGGATGGATAATTCCCTTCTTAACCCTCAACTTGCAACAGACCATCTGTGGATCATCATGGCCTTTTTCTGCTTTAAACAGCTGCTACATTTGACCAGTAAAAGAAACTGTCCAGAGATTTCGCTGGTGGCCCCGGGGTGTCATTGTGCGTAGTCGCTGGTGGGGCTCTTCCGGTTCTCCCCTACGGTCGGATCTGGGGGGTGGGTGAGTGTTTCGTCCTTTTTGGGTGGCCCTGGGGGCTCCGCGCTCGGGGTACCTCTTGGGGTCTTGGGCTCTGGTCCCCCCTTTGTCTGTCTCGGGTCTTGGGGGTCGGGTCTCTGATACTTCGCGGTCACTATTGAATGTTCTATTGGAGAAGCCTTATACACTTATGCATGCTCACAACCACACACGGATAGATGCAGGGATGTATATGAGATATAGTATGTAGATAAGTAGATGTGTACTGTATATGACTGCATATGCATGTATATGTATGTATGTGTATATGTAGGTATAGGTATATATATATTTATAGAAAACTACTGCAAAGCCATGAATATTCTAAGTCTTTTATACGTATGTGTTTACTTGCTGTGTTCTGTCATGTTCTATGCAGGTTTGCGGACAGCGGTCGGGTGTGTTTGCGTTGTGCTCTCTTTGTGTATGTAAATAAGACCACTGTATTTTGTGGTCTTATTTTCCTTCTTTCCTTTCTTTCTATCCTAGTTTTTTTTTTAATCATAATGGTGTGAAGAGGATGGCTGTAAGGTGAGAAGGGAGGCCAT
>JBBPBX010010145.1:22500-42713 GCA_038048925.1 Garcialebias charrua | reverse complement strand
AAAAAAAAAAAAAAAGAAACGGTCCAGAGAACCTGACGTAACTTTGTTGGATTTTTTTTAACCTGGATTACTGAGCATGAACTTTGATGTTACCAACATAATGTTCAGCAAAATATGCTACACATTATTGTTTCTTGCTTCAGCTGTGCTGAAAGTGAAAGTAAAAGGTAAAGCGGCCATGACTTCAAAGTAGTCTTCATGTGCCCTCTGCTGTATACATTGTACAATTACGCCTTTTGCAAGTAAGGACACTGCTGGTTTCCATAGTTTATATCAGCACATAATGGGACAATTATCACAGATAATCATGGGTTCCCAAACGACTATACAGTATTGGCCTAAAATATTCATTCAACCTTTATTTAGGCAGGTTAATCCCATTGAGCCTCGAGGACTCATTTACAAGAGAGACCGGTATAGGCCCTACCGATATATCGGCCGGGCTCTAATCAGAAACTCCACTTTCTCATTGTGTTGATGGATGGCACCACAAGATACTAGTGCATTTACCGAGAGATATTGGAGATGACTAATGGCTACACCTGGACTTATAAGTAGGGCTGAAACAAGTTAACGAATCTGAAGTCTGATTATTGAACGATTAAGGACCACAACGGGTGAAGTGGCTCGAACCTGTTACAATCCTGCCCACTTTGCATTGAAGACCCCACCCAGAGAGTGGGGAAACCAGTCACAGTAGCAAATCAACTCCACCTGAGAAGAACAGATAGGATGAAAGCCTATCGATGGCAAAGCAGCTACTGCTCCTCCACATCGAGGGTAGCCTACTGTCATGATTCAGACATCTGGTAAGGATGCCCCCATGATGCCTCCTTAGGGAGGTTTTACAGGCATGGGCAACTGGGAGGAGACCCCAGGGGAAACCCAGGAAACGCTGGAGAGCTTAGTCTCTCAGCTGGCCTGGAAACATCTTCGGAGTCATCCTAGAAGAGCTGGAAGAGGTACCCTGATGCATGCTCAACGCTGGAAGAGGTGGCTTTGGAAAGAGATGTCTGGACCTCCCTGATCAAGCTTCTGGCCCCAAGACTTGACTACAGAACAAGATAATGGACGGACGGAATTTTATGGAATATTGCTGCAAAAACTGTCACTGTCAGTGGGAGTCCTGTTTCAGTTCCTTCAAAATGTAAAACTAATTTTATGTCTGAGGGAACCTCCACATACTGCCCTCTCCACCAACCCTTTCAAAGGTCCGTGGTGAACCCTTTCAGACATCCAAACACTGTCTTGTGTTGGCTTTAGGAAGTTTGCAGGTCTCACAATAACCGCAATGATAACTGAAACGTAATTAGGTCTGAAAAATGTGTTTTTGTCAGTTTCCTTAGAGAAAGAACAATAATGTCTCAGGTGTATCTTGAGAAGCCATAATGTCTGTCAGCAAAAGAAAACATATGTTTATCTGTGAAGACCGGGTCTACTTCTTGTGGTGATCATATCCCACTGCAATGAGAAAAACAACTGAAGTGATGTTTCTCTGGAAACAAGGACATCCAGAATGTGAGACCGTCTAATGATGCAAAACAGTCTACTTCAAGTCAGTGGTTGTCCAATCAGCTTTCAGTCTTTGAGTTCTTCAAGAAGTAAAGTAAAAAGTTGTTGATTTTATTGGAGGGCCATCTGGGGAGGGTTGACTCTTCTCAGAGGTTGAGATTATATCTACAGGTAACCCCCGACCTACGACCCCATCGACCTGCGAACCACGGGACCTACGAACATATCATATTTAATAAAAATATGAATTTAAAAAAATATATATATATATATATATTTTTTTTTTTGTGTTTAAATGTTCTTAATTTCATGTGTACATCACTTTGTTGCAGCTCTGGTTGTTTTAAAGGCTTTATAAATAATAATTATGATAAAAAAGATCATTTCTGATCATTTTTGAGCAATTTTTGAGCAATTGGGCAACAGGAAGTAGGTCTTCAGTTTACACGGTCACAAATTAATGTAGAACACCGGACGCTATTTTAGGTTCAGTCACTGGGGTCTCCGGTCACAAATTAATGTAGAACACCGGACGCCATCTTAGGTTAGCTGCCGAGAGCCGGACGAAGACTGGTGACCAGGATGGCTTCATATGGATTAATTACTAGCTGGAAACGTCTCTGTGAACTTTGTGGATGTCTCAGGCAGCAGCGGATTTATCGCCGATCGTGCCAGGCCGCCGTGCGAACACCTCCGGCCGGCCTGGCTACACCTCCGGCCTGGCTAGCTCCAGAGCTAACACTGGAGCTAACACGGGAGCCGGCCTTTTGAACACTGGTGACCAGGATCGCATCATATGGATTAATTACTAGCTGGAATAGCTCTGTGGACGTCTCAGGCTGGAGCAGCGGCTGGAGCAGCAGCTGCAGATTGATCGCGCCGCCGCTCCAACACTAGCTCATGGCTTGGCTAGCAGAAGCTAGCCAGCTAGCTAACACAGGTCTGGAGCAGCTGCGGTGGCTTGCCGGCCCCCGCGCTGCTTGGCCCGAAAACAATCAACGCATGGCAACCTATGTCGGCTTTGACCATCTCAAAGTAAGAAAATATATTTTTATTTATTCTGTAAATGTGAATAGCAATGTTTAACATTACAGTACACTACTTTACATGCTTAAATGTGTGCGCGCGCTCCGTTAGCATGATAAATAAAGGTTGAATGAATGAATGAATGAATAATTTTTTTTTTTAAATATAATTTTCACCCCCTACCTACGAACGGATCGAGCTGCGAACGGTTCTTAGGTCCCAAACTCGTTCGTAGGTCGGGGGTTCCCTCAGATAAATGTTTCTAATATTACCAACCGGCACTCTTTCTACAATTATTCAGACATCTGCAGGGTTGAGGAAAGGAACAAGTATCCAACATCAGAAATATATCCAAACTTAATAGTTTGGATGTCACAACCTCGTCTTGAACACTGATGGAGCTCACGGCAAGCCCGACCATCTACAGCTTCTGATGTGAGGTTCCTCGTACAACCCTGCACGCTTACTAGGACCTTGTATTACCTTGTGGTACTTGATAGGACCATGTAAGACCCCGTGGGACCCTGTGGCCCTGTGTAGTACTCACTGCTGGTGTTGTAGTAGATCCCATTGAATTGGTCGGGACATGGTCTGGAGATCAGTTCACCAGCCTCACTTTGAGGCCAGCAGGTCCCGATACCATCCACAGAAAGGTCACAGTGCAGACCTGCAGGGAGACAGATGATCAGCATTAAAGTCCTTAAAACATGTTGGAACCGTTCTGCTGGACTCCACAGAACCTGTTCAACCTGAGCCTGGATCTGGAGAAGGTTCAGTCACTGTGGAGGGCCTCATGCCTCATTTTGGTTTCTGAATAGTCGTCTGATTTAATTTCTTCATTCTTCTTGAACTGGGTTAATTTTTTGGACCTGTTAAGATGTTTTTTTCTGAGTGAGAAGCTCCAGAAGCTCCAAGAACTGATTATTCATCCATTAACTGACTAACTGGAGTTTGCGGGATACACTTTTGTACCTAAAGTTACTTCTGCACTCTGAGTTTTCTGTTTTATTAACAGGTTAAAAAAAAAATCTCACATCAGAAGGCAGCTAAAGAATGAAACCGTCTGACCTTATTCAAAGTTTGAGGTATTGATACCGACCTGAGGAGTTACGGATGGTGAACGTTTGGTTCAGTAACATCAACGTCCTCGCTGAGACACACAACAGGGAGACAGGAAGTCAAGCATTAGCCGTTTTCACACATATGTCTGATATTTGGTCATTAAAGTTGAAGGCTCAAACAGAAGGTTACCTGTCAGGTTGGTGGACAGCAGGATCAAAGTTTCACAGGTTAGTTCCACCGCAGAGACTCGTCCAGTCAGCAACAAACACACACAGATCACCTGAAAACAGACAAAAGCACATCAGCAGGACAAAACACTACTAGCCAGTTAATAACCCATCCTCACCAAAGTCTACTCAGTAACTCATCATCATTTAAGTCTAATTAGTTAGTAACCAATCCTTAAACACTCTAACCAATTATTACCTCATCTTCATACTGGTGTAATAAGTTAGTAAGTAACCTGAAACAGACGTTTATTTTCTAAACGTGACATCCCAGTGGCTTTCAAATCCCAAAATACTTTATGGCAAAGACTGGTTCATCCCGAAGATCCAGTCCCCCGGCACAAACAGAATAATATTGTGTATGCTGTTCATTGTCAGGAGGGTGATCAGTCTTACATCGGTGAAACTAATCAGCCACTGGCCAAAAGGATGGACCAGCACAGAAGAGCAACATCATCAGGCCAAGATTCTGTGCTCTACACTCATCTCCAGGCCAGAGGTCACTCTTTCAGGGATGAAGATCAAGTTCAAGTCAAGTTTGTCATTCGCGTCACATGTGGTACATGAGGTGGAATAAAATTATATACTCAAGGTCCCAGTTACACCTAACAATAGCAAAAATAAGTATAAAAAGAAACAGTATATAAGCATCAAAGATATGCGTTACACAAACGGTTGTAGATCCTCACAAACTGTGGTCTGTTTGTTAAGAAGTCCAGAACCCAGTTGCAAATGGAGGGGCTTAGTCCTAGTGTAAGTTTGTGTGTTTATTTATTTGATAGGCACAGACTACACATCGACATAGACAAACTGAGTAAAACAGCAGTCCCATGTTTGCATCGTGCAATAGCAACAGCTAATTCGCAGCACTTGTCCCTAGATGGGCTTTTGAAAAAATAATAAAAATTGAAGTGGTAATAATTTAAAATAGCACAACATAATGAATACAAAACAGAAAAATGTAATATGTCAAAAATGGGTACAGTTCTGTTTTTGACATAACCAGAGTTTTGTTTGCTTTTTAAACATATTGAAACTGGTTGTGGATTTTATAATAGCTGGAAGAGAGTTCCAAACTGTAGATCAGGGGTCCCCAAACTTTTTCCTGTGAGGGCCACATAACTTTTCCTTTCTCTGGTGGGGGGCCGGAGTCAGTTTGTAACAGGAAAAAATGTGACGATTGCAGGAGTGCCTAAATGCAAAAATGTATTGTTTTCCAGAAGAAAGCACAATCAAATAACCCTCTCTGGGTTCTTCACAGAACAAAAGTCAGGAGATAAATAATAACACTATTAATAAAATAAACAAAGACTGGCTATGAGACTTACAAAGACTGGCTATGAGACTTACAAAGACTGGCTATGAGACTTACAAAGACTGGCTATGAGACTTACAAAGACTGGCTATGAGACTTACAAAGACTGGCTATGAGACTTACAAAGACTGGCTATGAGACTTACAAAGACTGGCTATGAGACTTACAAAGACTGGCTATGAGACTTACAAAGACTGGCTATGAGACTTACAAAGACTGGCTATGAGACTTACAAAGACTGGCTATGAGACTTACAAAGACTGGCTATGAGACTTACAAAGACTGGCTATGAGACTTACAAAGACTGGCTATGAGACTTACAAAGACTGGCTATGAGACTTACAAAGACTGGCTATGAGACTTACAAAGACTGGCTATGAGACTTACAAAGACTGGCTATGAGACTTACAAAGACTGGCTATGAGACTTACAAAGACTGGCTATGAGACTTACAAAGACTGNTTAATGGTGTGTGTGTGCTGTCAGAACTGGATCAGACAGTTAGATGTAATACTGAGGTGTCCAGCAGATATGCTTTTTTAAAATCTGCCATTGCTTCACTTGTGCACTTGGACAATCCACAAGAGTTACTGTTCCAAAAAATGTGTCTAAATTTACCTTGGCATGTGAAAAAAAACCTGCAAATCAATTGGTGGCTCTGTTTGAAAAGTACATCCATAAAATACTTGCTTAGTTCCTTATTTTATTTCATTTTATTTCTATGTGCACGCTAGATGACACATTTTCGATGGTACTTTCTTTTTTTAATATGATTTATTAATGAATGAATTGTTTCTGTGTTTATGTCAGTCTCTGTTTTCATCCATGGTTAAGATATCTGCCTGTGACTGCCTTTGACACTTTAGGGTCAATAAAAATACTGAGGTATGAGCGTATTTATTGTTTTTCATGGGAATTAAAATGACATGGTTAAACAAAACTTCTCAATTAATTAGTCAGTGAGCTACGTGGGTCTTTTTGGCACACTTTGGACAACTTAGAAAATATATATGAAAGTTCTTGCAAACACGAAAATAATCAGAAACCACTTGGACTGTGATGGCAACATTCCTGCTCAAAGATGACCAGAGACTTTAGAGTGATAGCTTAAGTTTCAGAAACTGCCTCACAGTCTCATCAGCTAAACTTTGCACAACTCCACTCCTTACCCCCCTCCTCCTTCACTTTCTAAACTCATTTGTATTTTATTTTTTATATATTCCCTCTCCTCCATTTACCATCCTTGCACTTTTATGAGGCCACTAAATGGAAGTGTGTGTCCACACAAAGACATCACAAGATGGTCGATCGATGATAGAGTCAACACCTTCCTGAAACGACTATTGATCGGGGATGTATGTATGCAGATAGATGTGGCCCAGCAAGCCAACTCTTGTTTGAGGATGGGGAAGAGTGTAAACTGAAAGTCCCTATGTGTGAGAAAAATCAGAATATAGGATCACACTGACCTGAAGTTGGTGTGCATTTCTTCACAGTGCCATCATTCATTAATTTCATGCAAAGCTTTATATCCATCCATTAAAAACAACTTCTTCATACATACAGTATTTTCTGGTGTATAGGTCGCACCTGTGTATAGGTCGCATTGTCCAATTATCACCAATAGATTGGAAAAATCCCTAGATAGGTCGCACCGGTGTATAGGTCACACCTACGTTTAGCTCTGCTGCAAATGTCTGCCACAGGAGCGCACAGCAAGGCTTTTAAGAAGATTAACACTTAAAAACAATTATTTGTTTGATAAAAATTGTAGCAAATATGTGTCTGAGCTGAACTTTTCCTTAATAAATGAACGTAATTGTGAAATGAGCTGGATTTAAAAATTTGTTTCACCGAAAGTGATAACAAGCCATATATAGGTCGCACCTGTTTATAGGTTGCAGGCCTTGAAAAAAACATAAAAAGGTGCGACCTATACACCGGAAAATACGGTACTCAGTTTAGCATATGGGTCATATCTGAATGGTACCAATTTATGAGGAAACTTTTTTTTTCTTGTTTTGATTTACTTTGGTTGTATTCTGATTGGAAACCTGTTGGGACTGTTTTGATGGCACCAGGAAAGATTAGAAATTTTGAAAAATGTCTAATTTGTTGTTGTACCTGCAATATTGTGTCAATTATACACATTGTAAGATTTTCAACATTCCTGTGTCTGGTTTCTTTAATACAACCGTGTTTCTATCAATGGTTTTAAAACAATAAAAGTAAAAGAAAAACATCCTATTTTCAAATGTGCTTATGGGAATCTGAGGTATCCAAACAATTGATAATCTAGTTGCAGAGATGAGTGAAACCATTCATAAATAAAGTTTATAAGTAGATTTTAAAAAAAATTATAGAAAAGGTTAACGCCAAAAATAACTTCATGATGTATTTGTGGATTTACAAAATGCATATGACAGGGTGTCAAGGGAGATGTGGTATTGCATGAGGAGCTCTGTAGTGGCAGACAAGTATGTTAGACTGGTACAGGACGTGAGGACAGCAGGACAGTGGTGAGGTGTGCTTTAAGAGTGACAGATAGTTTCAAGGGGCATGTGGGATTGCATCAAGGATCGGCTCTGAGCCCCTTCTTGTTTGCTCTGGTGATGGACCTACAGTATTAACAAATGAAGTCAGGCAGGAATCCCCATGGACTATGATGTTTGCAGATGATATTGTGATTGGTGGTGAGAACAGGGAGCAGGTGGAAGGGAACTTGGAGAGGTGGAGGTATGCACTTGAAAGAGGAGGAATGAAAGCCAGCCGTAGTAAGAATACATGAATGAGATGGATGCCAGTGGAACAATGAGGCTACAAGGAGCAGAGGTCACAAAGTTGCAGGACTTCACGTACTTGGGGTCCACTGTCAGGGTAACGGGGAGTCGGGTAGAGGTGAAAAAGAGAGTCCGGCAGGATGGGGTGGATGGAAAGAAGTTTTGGGAGAGTTTTATGACAAAAGGGTGTCAGAAAAGGTCAAAGGAAAAGTTTACGAGACAGTGGTGAGACCAGCTATATTGCATGGTCTAGAGACAGTGTCGTTGACAA
Source organism: Garcialebias charrua (assembly GCA_038048925.1). NCBI lineage: Eukaryota > Metazoa > Chordata > Actinopteri > Cyprinodontiformes > Rivulidae > Garcialebias > Garcialebias charrua. The sequence continues at coordinate 34,520 of JBBPBX010010145.1, read as the reverse complement.
AAACACAGGATAAATAATTGGAAGTGGCAGAAATGAAGATGTTGAGGTTCTCCTTAGGAGTGACAAGGATGGATAAGATTAGGAATGAGATCATCAGAGGTACAGCACAGGTTAACAACTAGGAGATAATGTTAGAGAGGTCAGGCTGAGACGGTGTGGACATGTCCAGATCTCAAGATAGAAGAAAAAGAATTCTGGAAGGACTCGCTCGCCTCATCTCGGACAGAATGGCTCTGGAGAAGGGAAAGCGGAAAGCGAAACTTCCAAAGAAGACAACCGCGGCGGCGAGCCCCACCTTGCGCGCCTGCCCGAGTGGCTGTGGCTTTTCTCTCGCGGCGACGGACATCCATGAGGCCTGTCCAGTCTGCCTGGGAATGCTTCATGCAAAAACTGCGCTCGACGCACCCGAATTTTGCCCACAGTGCAGCATCATGATGGATGCGGTGCTGCGGCATCGGGTCGACCTTGTCGCCAAAGCCATGGGGACCTCGGCCACGTCTGCGGACGCGGACACCACGGAGCCTCTCACCCCCACACCGGAGTTGGAGAGTATGGCCCTACACGACAGCACGCGCGTCGAATGGAGTGACACCCCTGACGCGCTAGCCACCATGGAGGACCTGACTGTTGAATTCGACACCCGGGGCATGATGAACGACTACGAGTTATCCATCTCGACCTCAGGTGAATTTTCAATGGAGGAAGCGGACGTAGAGCTGGAGGATCAGGGTGACGCACTCGCCCAGACCCCCCTACCCGCACTCCCGGACACAGACCTCTCCATCCCTGCTCTGTTTGAACTGTGCCACAGAGCAGCGGACGCACTACAGGTGCCTTGGCCCGAACCCCCTCCTCGCCAACAGGTTACGAGGCTAGCGGGAAATTAGTTTTATTCGAAGCAGCAGGCTGCCATGAGGCAGAGGATGCCTGTGTTCCCAGACTTCCTCATGGAACTGACACGCACCTGGACTCACCCACGAGCCCCTATGCTTCTACCCCTTTCACAATTTCTCGACGTGGACGGAATGGACGAGGTGGGTTTAGCTAACGTGCCTCAAATCGAGGACACTCTGGCGTCTCACCTGGCTCCAAATTCTTCAGGATCAAAACCAACTCTCCCCAGCAAGGCCTGCCGGGCCTCTGCGTCTCTCCTCGAGAAATGCTACAGGGCTCAGGGACTCGTGGCGCGCGCCATGAACGCATCCGCGCTGATGCAAGCCTACCTGGCAGAAAAGTTGCAGCAGCTTCACGTGGCAACGGACAAGCAGGCGGCTGCCGAATTGCTGGATGAAGCCCGCAGAGCAACTGACTTCGTGCTCCGAATGATGGGGACTGCTGCGACTGCTTAGGGCAGAGGGATGGCGGAAGTGGTCATTGCGACCCGCCATCTCTGGATGACACTGATGGACTAACCCGAGGGACAAAAGGTGCCTTTTCTTCATCACTCGATACAGTCGGAAGGGCTGTTCGGTAAGGCTTTGGAACGGATTCAGACGAAACTGGACCAAAGACGCAAACAGGCGGAGACTCTCCGGGTGGGCATCCCCCGTAGAAGCTTCGCCCCTCCAAGGGAAAATGGGGGGGGAAGACCTGCTCAGTCCAGGCACCACTCGACGACGCGTGCCCCGCCGCAAAAGCGGCCAGCGTATGAGGAGGAGCCTAGGCAGAGACCCCCTTCGGGCCCTCCTCGTACCGAGCACGCCTGGAGCAAGAACAGGTTTGTCTCTCGCCAAATGTCCAAACACAGGGCCTCTTCGGCGATTCGCGACAACAGACAGAAACGGGCCTGATGAACCAAGCCTACGTTTTCATGTTACACGGTCACCCGCCCACGCGGTAACGGGAATGATCCGCTTAAACCCAGACTTTGTTTGTAACACGGTACAAAAAGCTGGTTTATTCTCAGCATGCACCAATCATGCCCTCTCTGCTGTGAGTGACTTAAAATCATATACGTCATGTCACGAAAGCACAAATAAAATCATGAAACAGCAACTCTCTGTTTTACTGACTCCAAAAAAAAACAACAACAATCAACACAACTTCTCCCAGCAAAGCAGGTCCCTCTGGCCTGCATGCCGTCATAAAGGGAGGTTTTTTTTCTCCCCCCCTCCCTCACGGCCCACGGGGTATTAGAATATTTAATAAGCCCCGGCAGACTGCTTCTGTTTCATCTGCGATGAGCAGACACAGTGGCGTCTGTAAACACCCTCCTCGCCCCTTACAGAGGCAGGTGAGGAGGGTCACGTGTTTAGGCTCTCGCCCCATTGTCAGAAGCGAGACAGCCAATACACTAAACAGACGGGCACGTGACGTGTCCGCAGCTCAAGGAGCCGAGACAACAACGTCTCTCGACGGGGGGGCTGCTTCAGACGCCCTCACACAGCTTAAAACTTCACACCTTCACAGAAGCCGTGTTCAGTTGGCTGTGGACAAAAACAAGTCTGAGTGTAATCAGATTCCTCTTCCTGTTGTTCGAAGGGAACTGCACTCTTTATCACCAAGGCTGAAAGGAACCCCCCCACGCTCTCATGTGACTGCCAATGTAGCAGTCAGGTAGCACGTGACCTCCCTCTACGTGCTGATCCAAAGCTGCCTTTAAAATTAACTCAGGATCCGGTCAGTTCTCCTGGCACCAGGGCTTCATTGAAGCCAAGGGCCAATGATCTAGGCCACCTCACAAAAAGGACTGGAGTAAGGAGGTCTGCTCGCCTACGTGGTCTGCAGCTCCATAATTTGGAGGAAGATAATAATAGTTCTCCTCCAAACCTGTGTAATGGAGTTGACAGGTTGTACCCGTCCTCAATTATCTCTGAGCAGGACAACTCAGGGACAAGCTGCCTCCTCTCAAACCTGGTGGACCCCAAGGGGCTGTTGGCCTCTGAGTCACCAGAGGGGGCACTGTTGCCACCTAGGCCAAAAACTGCCAAAAGTCTTAGTTTGTCGGCTAAACGAAACAGGCTGATGGTGGCAGGCCTGCCGGAAAACGTGGTATTAACCATACAGAATGCTCGTACAAGGTCAACACAATCTTTATACGCTCAAAAATGGCGTATCTTCGAGGCCTGGTGCTCAAAAAGAAATATTATTTCTTATAAATGCAACCTGGTCCAAATCCTGACCTTCCTTCAGGATCTTTTGGAGAAGGGTCGTTCTCATTCAACGATTAAAGTCTTCATTTCAGCTATTTCTGCCTGTCATGAAGGCTGGGGAACAGGACACCTGGAGCACACCCTATCATAATAAGATTTATGAAGGGTGTTCTTCGGTCTAAACCATCCAGCAGGATCCTGACTCCTGGCTGGGACCTTGGTTTGGTCTTGGGGGCTCTATGCGACCCCCCCATTCGAGCCATTTAATGAGACTATGATAGATCTACTATCTTATAAAACGGCCTTACTCCTGGTACTTTGCTCGGCGAAACGCGTGGGTGACCTCCACGCATTATCTGTACATCAAATGTGTACCAGATTCGCCCCAGACGGGTCAAATGTCACACTGAGACCTAATCCCGCATACACCCCCAAGGTCTGGACCCTGAACTACAGTATAGGAGTCTAGACTTTGATCCCTCCTCTTTTCCACCTGCCTCTGTCCTGAACCAGGATCAGGAAAGGCTTCAGGCTCTCTGCCCAGTGAGGGCTTTACACACCTACATGCAGAGAACAGCCGAATGGAGAAGAACAAATCAACTGTTTGTCTGCTTTGCAGCACCTGCTACCGGGAGAGCCCTATCAAAACAACACCTCTCACACTGGGTGACTGAGGCCATTTAGAGGGCCTACAGTAGCAGGGTCAGTAGGCACCCTCTGGAGTGCATGCTCACTCCACTAGGGGTCTTGCCACTTCCTGGTCATTGTTCAAGGGTGTATCAGTTGCAGACATCTGCGATGCTGTGAATTGGAGCTCCTTGAATACTTTTGCAAGGCATTACAGTTTGGATGTTACTGCAGGTGACGTCACTCAGGCTGTTCTTTCTAACATTCAGTAGAAAGTAGCCTTGGGATGCCTACTGATCAGAGGCAGACGTTCACTCTAGCATGCATTTTACTGAGCATTTCAAGGGCGTGAATGGATTACGTTCCCATAGCAAGTATGTTGCACCGAGAGAACATGACTGAAAGGGAACTGAAAGTTATGCACCATAACTCATGTTCCCTGAAGGAAGGGAACGAGGTGCAACATAACTGGCCCTTTTCAATGCTGAAAGCTCGGTGAAGTACATTTTTCAGAGGAAGATGGAGGGGCGCACGCCGCTTAAGTAGCCAGAGGGCGGGGCCTCTGGCGCGGCAGTGATGCCCTTAGCCGTAAAGGCCTGAGTATATTCCTTCAGGTAATCGCGTGGGGGCGCAATTCCCATAGCAAGTATGTTGCATCTCGTTCCCTTCCTTCAGGGAACATGAGTTATGGTGCATAACTTTCAGATTTCAAACTCTCACTCGGTGATGCTGGGGTTTGAACCCAGGACCAGCTCTACCACTGAGCTACATCCATTTCTGTTTGATTTTCTTTGTTCTTTTTCTAAAGGTTGACTTTGTTTACCTAATTTAGCAATACAGGTGGTCCCCGACTTACGACGCAGTTCCGTTCCTACGCCCGTTCGTAACTCAAAAATCATCGTAATTTGGAAAATACGTCCAAACGGCACCTCATACGTACAGTACTGTACTATTTTACCAAGCACTTAGCCTATCCTAACACATTACCCTACATAATTATCAAAAAACACATACATTCGGAGCCATAATGAAGGGGAAAAAAGAGTTAATGGCCTACTGGTATGCTGGTGAAGCCGTTCCTCAGCCTGTTAGCATGTTAGCTCGGTGTCCCTCCAACATCTGAGACTGCCAGGCGGAGCATCGAGGTGAGCTCCCGGCTGCAGCAGGCCTCTCTGCCGCCCGTCGGCTCCGTGTCCCCGGTGGGGCCGGCTGATGGCAGGGACAGTAGCGGCGGGATGGTCACTGGATCCCGCGGTGAGCTGGTGGTGTCGGCGGGCGTGGTGGGATGCGGCGGAGCGATCGGCGGCTGCTGCTCTGGGCCCGGACGTTCGCGCGGTCCAGACTGTTTACAGTAAGGCCTGTTAGCATGTTAGCTCCATACATTTGGAGCCATAATGAAAGGAAAAAAAGAGTTAATTAACCTACTGGGAGCTGGTGAAGCCGTTCCTCCACCTGTTAGCATCTTAGCTCGGTGTCCGTCCAACATCTGAGACTGTGAAGCTGTTCCTCCGCCTGTTAGCATGTTAGCTCGGTGTCCGTCCAACATCTGAGGCCGCGAAGACGTTCCTCCGCCTGTTAGCATGTTAGCTCGGTGTTCCTCCATCAGACACGGTCCGTCCAAAGCCGGCCTCCTGAGACTGAGACTTCTACAGAGTTCACCGAGCGTTTCCAGCTCATGTATCCGAGCGCAGCAACCTCTGATCGGACACACGGTCCGTCCAAAGCTGGCTGTCTGTCCAGCTTGCTCCAACAAGTTTTGTAGCATCCGACGCTATCCGGAAACTGCCGGAAACTGCGTAAATCAGCTTCAAAATAATAATAATAATAATACTTTATTTATAAAGCCATTTAAAACAACCACAGCTGCAACAAAGTGCTGTACACATAAAATCAAGAACATTTAAACACATAAAATAAGATTTTTCATTATTTTTTTCAATTTTATGAGATGCGTGACGTAACCCCGAAACATCGTAAGTCAAGGCCGTCGTAAGTTGAGAACTACCTGTACTTTAAACAATGTGACTGGTCATGTTTATTTTATTATGTTTTATTATCCACAGCTTTACAGTGAACTAAAATATGAAAAAGGAAAGGTTTAAGTAATTTGAATAATTATTGCCTATATATTTACAACCTCATAACAATATTTTTTGGATGATTTTTCTTTTTCCGAAAGTTCTAAGATTCCAACAGTTACTGGGGCTGTTTTGTCTGCAGGTAGACTTGTAATAATGTTCAGTTTATAAAATCACAAGGACAAAATCCTCAACTCATATTTCATTGTAGCCATCCAGGGTGTAACCCGCCCCTCGCACAGTGATTGCTGGACATGGGCACCGGCGACCCTCGTGACCCAAAATGGAAGAAGTGGGTAAAAGATAATGGATGGATGGATGAAACATTTTTTCTTGTCTTCACTCAATCTTCAGTGTGCAGTATTTTTACTCAAATTTGCAGAAATTGAGTTAAAATCATTATCTACTTTCATTGCTTGAGTTCAAAGCATTTTTATACAATACAAACGCTGCCATGTAGATCTATTTTCATCAAATTTAGCAACATTTGTTGGCCAAAAGATTGTTTTTTTAGTTGCTTTTATAAATGTTTAGAGTTTAACTTGTTTCAGTTAGAGCACTTGTTTCCAGTATATGTCAGATTTTCATTAAATATTAATTTTCAACTTCTGCCAGGGAATTTTGAAAGGAAGAAGCATGGAAGACTTTCATGAAAACTCGTTAAGAAGCATGACATTTGTGCAGGTGTTGCTTCTTGGTGTTTTTTTCCCACTTGAACAAGGTCTTGACATTTTTGATTTTCTGGTAATTTTGGAGCAAGAAGTTGTTAATGATCTTCAAGATCTCCACTTGACCTCTTCTGTGACTTTTAAATCGACATTTCATAAATTACTCACTGAGCGAAGAACTACCTGAAAATCTATTGCCACATTTTCTTTTATATTCTCACAGCTTTTGGGGACTCAGCAGCTCTACTTTTTAGAAGAAAAGAAAAAGAAGCTTGTGAATTGTATGAACAAGACAAGACAAGACAAGACAAGACAAGACAAGATAAGATAAGATAAGATAAGATAAGATAAGATAAAACTTTACTGATGCCTCAGCAAAATGTTGGGCCAGAATTTCTTTATGGAACATACACAAGGAATCACACAATATATAAAAATAACAGAAAATATAAAAACAAAACAAACAAACAAAAAACAGAGTATATAAAAATATCAACAACTAAGGTCAAAACAGGTCAGATGCAGACAGAAACATTAGAGTGTTTATTGTAGTGCAGGAATAATTGTATTGCCCAATGTGCTGCCTCTTGGATCAGTAATAGCCAGACATAATTTTTCTTTTCACTGCTATGCTGATGATGTACAAATTTATCTACCAATGAAACCCAAAAACAGCAATCTTCTCACTCCCTACGCTGATTGTATTAACGACATTAAACAGTGGCTTCACCGTAATTTTTTGTTTTTAAACGAAGGAAAGACAGAATGCATCTTCTTCGGTGATGATGCTCCCTGTAACTTTGGAGCTCTAACTTCCAAATGCAGACCAACAGTTAAAAACTTGGGGGTGACATTTGACAAGGACTTAAAATTTGATAAACAAATAGCGTCTGTAGTCAAGGCCTGTTTTTATCAATTACGTCTTTTATACAAAGTTAAACCTTTTTTAAATCGTTTTGATTTAGAAAAGGCCATTCATGCTTTTATCACCTCAAGGCTAGACTACTGTAATTCCCTGTATGCGGGAATCTCCCAATCCTCCATTAGACGCCTTCAATTGGTCCAAAATGCTGCAGCTAGACTTTTAACCAACACCTCCAGACGTGAACACATAACCCCTGTTTTATTTTCTCTCCATTGGCTTCCAATTGATTTTAGAATTAAATTCAAAATTTTATTATTCACTTTTAAAGCACTCAATGGTCTTGCCCCACTGTATTTGACTGATCTTGTAACTGTCCGTGAATATAGGAGAACACTGAGATCATCTAATACATTTCTCCTGTCCATCCCAAAGTCCAACTACAAACGTTGGGGTGACCGGGCCTTTTCTGTCGTTGCACCCAGTCTCTGGAATAAGCTACCTCTGGACTTGCGCTCCATCACTCATATGGAGTCTTTTAAATCTAATCTTAAAACCTTTTTATTCAGGCAAGCACCAGACTCACCTCATCACCAGACGAGGAGCACCTCAAAGTGACCGCAGCAGAAGTGAGAGGCAGTCTCAGAAGGATCAACCCTCATAAAGCTACGGGTCCAGACAACATCCCAGGGAAAGTTCTGAAGGAATGTGCGGACCAGCTCTGTGAGGTGCTGGCTGACATCTTCACCACCTCACTTGCACTGGAGTCAGTTCCCACCTGCCTGAAGACCGCCACCATCATCCCAGTCCCAAAAAGCTCCACAGTGACTGGTCTGAATGACTACAGACCGGTGGCTCTCACCCCGATAGTCGCTAAATGTTTTGAGAAACTGGTCATGTCCCACATCAAGACAGCCGTCAACATCAACGAGGACCCTCATCAATATGCATATCGTGAGAACCGATCAACAGAGGACGCCATCTCCTCCGTGGTCCACACTGCTCTCACCCACCTGGATCAGAAGGACTCATACGTGCGTCTGCTCTTTGTGGACTTCACATCTGCCTTCAACACCATGATCCCCCAAACTCTGATAGACAAACTATCCACACTTGGACTAAGCCCCTCTATTTGTAACTGGGTCTTAGACTTCTTAACAGACAGACCACAGTCCGTGAAGATCCACAACTTCTCCTCCTCCACCATCACCCTCAGCACTGGCTCTCCTCAGGGATGTGTGCTGAGCCCTCTTCTGTTCACTCTGCTCACATATGATTGTATAGCCACACATCCAGGCTGTCATATTGTTAAGTTTGCAGATGATACAGCTGTGGTGGGATGCATCACAGATAATGATGAATCCAGCTACAGACAGGAGGTGGAACATCTGGAGAGCTGGTGCAAAGAGAACAACCTTCACATGAATGTGAAGAAGACGAAGGAGATGATTGTGGACTTCAGAAGGAACAAACACACCCACACCCCACTGTATATAGGTGGATCTGCGGTGGAGGTGGTCTCCAGCTACAAATACCTGGGTGTACACTTGAATGATAACCTCAGCTGGAGCAATAACACCACCAGCCTGATCAAGAAAGGTCATCAGAGACTCTACTTCCTCAGACGGCTGAGACGAGCCGGTCTGAGAAGCCCAGTCCTCACCTCGTTCTACAGGTGTGCAGTGGAGAGCGTCCTGTGCTCCAGCATCAACGTGTGGCATGGAGGCTGCACAGTTGCAGAGAGAAAAGCTCTGCAGAGAGTGGTGAAGGCTGCACAGAAGTCTGTGGGAGTCAGTCTCCCCACCATCACAGACATTTACACCTCCAGATGCAGAAAAAGAGCCACCTGCATCATGAAAGACCTCACTCACCCAGCACACTCACTCTTTGCACCACTCCCCTCGGGACGGAGGTTGAGGAGCATCAAATGTAGAACCACTAGACTGAGAAACAGCTTCTACCCTGAGGCTGTCAGACTCATGAATAAATAAATAATAAGAATAAACACTGCAAAATGTCACATCATACTGATACTGTACTGATCTGTTTCTTGTTGCTGCGTTCATCTGTGACCATCTGCTCATGTTCGTGCTGCTGTTTATAATGATGTTTTTCTACTACATTAGGGCTTAGTGTATTACTAGCTGATGTGATGTCTCTCTTAGTTAATCCTAGATGTTATTATTGTATTTCTCTTGCATTTGTTGTTGGATGTAACTGGGACCCTGTGTACATAATCTCGTTTTCAACACATGTACTACATGCGGTGCAAATGACAATAAATTCTCTCTGACTCTGACTCTGACTCTAATACCTAGTAGTTCTTTGACATTCTTGTTAGGTCTTAATTGTTTTTAATTTTTAACTGGCTGTTTTTTATTGTTATTTTTGATTGTTTGTTTTATTTCTGTATTGTTCAGCACTTTGTGCACCTTCTGGCTGCTGAAAAGGGCTCTATAAATAAAGATTGATTGATTGATGTGCAGAAAGGTAAGTAGTTGAAAAGTTTGATGTTCACAGGGAGGAAGAACTTCCTGTGTTGTTCTGTAGAGCACCTCAGTGGTCCCAGTCTGCGACTGAAGGTACTGCAGTAAGAGTCCAGTGTGTCATGCAGGAGGTGTGATGTGTTGTTCAGGATCTGGAGCAGTTTCCTCAGCATCCTCTGCTTAGACACCTCTGTCAGAGACTGCAGGTCCACTCCCACATTATTACAAATTATTATATCCTGACTAGAAATGAAGATTGTGACAAAATTATAGCCAGACACAGATTTTGAGTTCCACGCTCTCAAGGTGCTTCAACATTAAGGTGCTTGTGCTGGTGAAGATTCTCAGTCGTCCAGGACATGATAAAATCAAAAAAGGCGTTCAATACAAGATCAACTGGACTTTATTTGTTGCAAAAGACGTTTCGCTTCTCATCCGAGGAGCTTTATCAATTCAATGAATCAGACTGTGTGCGCGTGGAGTTATAACAGTGAGTCACGCACCAACATACCGGGTATGTAAATTTCAAACTGAGGTAACACATACATGTAAATTGACAGATCACACCTTAACAGGTGTTTTTGTCAATTTACATGCAGTTGTGTGTCTTCTGTCAGAGACNAGAGCAGAACTTCAATCTCCGAACGCGTGAAGTTCCTCCTTTTACTTCTTGAGTTTGAATGAATGGACACTTCCTGCTGTCAAAAGGCAGGAAACGTGGCCTTATATGGTGTTTTGAGGGGTGGGAATTATGTAAATGACCTCTCCGCGAGCACGCGCAGGTTGATAGAACAGGTGGGATTCATTAAATTTACGCAGCCATTTACACACTTTTCTTGAGGATAGAAGACTTTGTTGAATCTGACGTGGCATGTTCGTACGAACGCTTCGTACGAACAAAAGTAGGAGAAATTTAGGATAAAAATACGAACATTTTCGTGAATGAGGGCCATTGTTCATAGCGAACATGGGTCCAGCGGACGCTGATCAGGAGTGGGTCATGCTTCCTGGTTAAACTCACTTCAAGATATTACCTTTCTTCCATCCTCCTAAACTTTTTCCTCAAACTTTATTTCTCAAGCCAGTTAACTAAACTTTAAGTCAATGTGCCTGCAGAATAAGTTATATAAGACCCCTAGCTTGTTCTGTTGTACCTAGAAGTTACGGACGTATGATTTCATTCTGCTGAAGTAAATTATAGGAAACCTGATCGATCAATCATGTATACAGTATATGTTGTGATGTAATTTAATGATTTGTTAATTAAATGATTCAGTTCTGCTGAACCAATATAAATTAACGTTTCATTTGTCTTTTACATCCCATCACCTAGTCACAAATTTATAAATTAATCTGAAAAAGTGAGAACCCGTGAATTATTGATGATAATTTGTGTCAGTCTAAACCCTGCTCAAATTTTCATCTAAGTATAGGTAAATCAGTAAAACTGAACACCTGCTTATATTATTACAATCTGGCAGACTCAGTTCCTTTGGGCACTAAAATGAGAACATTTGTTTACATCTTCAGCTGGCGTGGTTCACAGTCACACTACACTGAGTCAGTCAATCCGAACTGTTACCCCACTTCGCCTGTGGTGGAGCTGCACCAAGAACTACTGAAGGAAACGACACAAAAACCTCTGAAGAAGACACTTCTTCTTCTTCTGGAAATAAAAACAAAAATGGAGTGGTGTCAACATAGATATCATATATATACACTAGATACCCCATAGCTTGCTCCGGCGCAGGAATTCAGGCGGCCATCTTGAAGGCGTCCACCACTCCACTCAGCCTTATGTATTTGGCTGGCACAATAAAGTATCAGCGCATTTAATCAATCACAACACGCTGAATAGTAATGCTATTGTCACATATTTAAATTTTAGGCATACAGCTATTAAAACTGCATGTATAGGAACGTATAGTTTAGCATATTTAAATAATTTTGGTGGAATACAATACTGTACTTTAATATATGTTTAGCAAGATACAACCAAAGATGCACACACACATTATGTATACATATTCAGATACTGTAATAATACATATATATTCAGATAAGCATATATATAACTATATAAATACATACTACAGTATATATAAATATAACTATATATATATATATATATATATATATATATATATATATATATATATATATATATATATATACTGTATATATATGTATATATATATATATATATA
>JBBPBX010010145.1:10059-22276 GCA_038048925.1 Garcialebias charrua | reverse complement strand
TATATATATACTGTAGTATGTATTTATATAGTTATATATATGCTTATCTGAATATATATGTATTATTACAGTATCTGAATATGTATAATGTGTGTGTGAATAAATTGCATCTTTGGTTGTGTCTTGCTAAACATATATTAAAGTACAGTACACTATTGTATTCCACCAAAAAATATTTAAATATGCTAAACTATACGTTCCTATACATGCAGTTTTAATAGCTGTATGCCTAAAATTTAAATATGTGACAATAGCATTACTATTCAGCGTGTTATGATTGATTAAATGCGCTGATACCATATTGTGCCAGCCAAATATATAAGGCTGAGTGGAGCGGTGGACGCCTTCAAGATGGCTGCCTGAAATCTCGTCAGCTCCAATAGGCGAGAGCGGGCCATGCGGTATCTAGTGTTCTATATATGATATCTATGGGTGTCAAATTTTACAGTTTTGGGATTTCTATTTTGTCATTCTTCCACAATGGACTCATCATGAGCAGAAGATGAGGTAGAAAACCATGGAGAATGCTGTTTTTCACACAAGGCAGCTGACAGCTTTGTATGAGGTATGAGAAATATCTGCATTTGTTTTGGTTGTAGTTACGCCGAATGCCCTGCACTGTAGTCCACTGGTCTGCTTGCATACACACTGCATTCAAACCGCTCCAGGGTACACTTCAACCGAACCGAGACCTAGGTTTTTAGGCAGACCAGAGTTTGCTTTTTTGGTCCGCATCAGAGTTCAATTGCACATTCACACCTCACCAAACGAACTGGACTTTCGAGGCAACTAGAGTTCTATTAAAGCGAACTAAACAGGTCTGGTGTGAATACACCCTTAGTGTTTAGCGTATTTCTTAGTTTATATCTTAGATCCTTATTTACTGTTTCTTTTTACACTTTATGTTTTTGCTATTGTTGGATGCAACTGGGACCCTTTGTGAACAATTTTGTTCCACCTCATGTACCACATATGATGTGAATGACAATAAAACCTACTTGAACTTTTGCAAGTAAGTCTCAACAAAATAAAGACCTGCATTACTTTAAACTAATTTAAAACAATAATTCATGCTATATTGTTTAAATCTCATCTGGATGATTGTATGTCTCATAAAGGTCTTCATCCGTCATCACCTAGGCATCAACTGCCAATCTCTTGCCTTTAAACCGCTGTATTCATTCATACCCATCTGCTCACAGACTCATGTTCAGGCTGCTGTTTAATATACCGTGTTATTGTACATTATTAGTGTTTAGTGTGTATCTTAGATCAATATATACTGTTTCATTTTAAACTTCATAGTTTTGCTCTTTTTGGGTGTAACTGGACTTTGAGTACACATTTTTTTCCCACCTCATGCACCACATGTGATGCGAATGACGTTTAAGAACTGTGAACTTGAACAAGCTGAATGCTTCCACCAGTCTTCTGATACAAGAATAAACAACAACAAAACAAAAACAAAATGTAATGCTCACATCACACTTCCAGGCTTTCTGTCTATATCAGGTTTACGAATAAATAATAATAAATACTAAATAAATAAATAAATCATGAGTCAAAATGTTTTGGCATCACCTTACCTGTCAGAATACTTACAGTGTGGGCCTGACCTTCACTAATCAGCTGCAGCTGGTCACTCCTAGACCACAACTCAGATGTGACCCCCAGTTTGTGCAACAACTTTGCAAGTTAGACCACAGATCATTTTAAATATGTGCTTAACATTTATTTGCTCTTCTGGATCATTAATAGAGCTGAGCATCTTGACATGTTGTGCTAGTTTATTTTTTATTTGTATTTCAGCTCATCTTTGTCACTCTTACATTAATATTGTTTATTTATGCTTTACTTTTTGTACAGGACTTCAGCCAGTTAATGTTTTTCTTTAACTCCTGTTTAAATTAACTTTGATTTGCATGTGATATTGCTGAATGGATCAAAACATGTTTGAATATGCGGACCACTCTTCTTTGTCATTTTTTCAAACATGTGTAAGATATTTATTTTTCCATTGGGTGGCAGTGGTTGCATTTCTACAGGGTTTTAATAGATTTCATTTGAGTCGTTTCATGACTATCATCATCGGATAGTCATCTGACAGGAGCAACAAGGTTAAACCTGTAATCCATAAATATTTTTTCCTTCATTCTGGTTTACGAAAGACATGAGTTAAATCACAAGACCAAACAAAAGGAGTAAGATAATGACAAAACAGTAGATAAATAAAAAAAAGCACTAGACCAAGTCAGATAATTACATAACTTTTGATGCTTTGTATCAAAAAAATTGCATTTTCGTCCATGATGTATACAGTATTTTGTGTAAGCATAGGAGGCTCACAATTACTGGAAGATATCCGTTGTTTGTGTCAATACTCAAAATGTGTGCAATTACAACATTTAAAAAATAAATACTGTTAAAAATGCAAAGTCCTGATCAGGAATCATATTGTAAACAATAAAGACTTAAAGAAAAGGCAGGTGGACCGACCATGTGATGGGCTTGTGGCCCTGTGATGTGTATTGTGTGTCTTTCATTTGTTGACTGCTGGAGACAATCGACTTACATGGTCTGTGAGGCAGTGACTTTAAAAATGCTGAGAATCAAAGAATGACGCTGAAAATCCAAAGCTTTGAAGCAAGCTGAGTATCAGTGCAGCGATCTGGGCAGAGAAGAAGAGCAAATTCAGACCTAATGAATGTGTCTGCCCCTACGTGTGTGTGGACAACAGAACACAACTCCAGAGTGCTGAGTTCTGCATATTTTTATGCTACTAGTTCTTAGCATAGTCATTCAATTAGTGCTCGCATTAAGTGTGTAAATTATAGCTGAACTGAACCTGTGAGAATCGTGCTGTTGGTGTTCAGTGTATTGTTTTGCACTATTAGTACAAAGTAACTAATGAACATCTTAAATATTTAAGCGTACCATTGGGCGTTCATTTAGTGTATATCTTGGATCCTTGTATACTGTTTCTCTTTACACTTGGTCTAGTGGCAGGGCTTTTGACTTGGGACCCGAAGGATGCGGGTTCGCGCCCCGGCCACTACCCACCTTGGGGTGTCTATGAGTGCACACCTATTTCTCCAGCTCCCCGGGCGCTTTCGGGCTGCTCACTGCACCACCAGGTAGGTGGTTGGGTTAAATGCAGAGACAAATTTCATCTGTGTATGGGAAACATACGCAGATGACAGACAAGACATTATTATTATTATTATTATATTTTTGCTATTGTTTGATTTAAAAGGGACCCTTTGTACACAATTCGTTCCACCTCATGTACCACATGAGATGTGAATGACAATAAAGATATTTGAATCCTTGAATTTCAGTGAACTTCAATACACCACTTTCAGTTATTTTACACTGAGTGACTTAAAAAAAAAAGAAGCAACATGTCCAATAATTCTCAGTCGGGTCACCTGGACAGTTTCTTTATTATAGAAACGTTTCACCCTCCATCCAGAGGGCATAATCAGTCAGAGGAGTTCCAGCAAACAGTTTCCCCACCAAACAGTAAACAACTTAAGTGTACCAACTCCTGGAAGTTGGAACTCCTCTGACTGATGAAGCCCTCCTGATTGGGGGGGGGGTGAAACGTTTTCTATATAAAATAAAAAAAAACTGTCCAGATGACTCGACTGCAAAATTATTGGATTTGGTATCTGGATTATCAAACATGAACTTTCTTGTCTTGAATAGCAACTTGTGTCAAATGTCATTTTAGAAGGAAAAAAATAATAATAAAGCAAGCACCTTAATCAAAAAAAGGCGTTCAATACAAGATCAACTGGACTTTATTTGTTGCAAAAGACCTTTCGCTTCTCATCCGAGGAGCTTTATCAATTCAGTGAATCAGACTGTGTGCGCGTGGTGGAGTTATAACAGTGAGTCACGCACCAACATACCGGGTATGTAAATTTCAAACTGAGGTAACGCACACATGTAAATTGACAGATCACACCTTAACAGTAGGGAGTTCCCTTGAGGTCTCTGACAGAAGACACACAACTGCATGTAAATTGACAAAAACACCTGTTAAGGTGTGATCTGTCAATTTACATGTATGTGTTACCTCAGTTTGAAATTTACATACCCGGTATGTTGGTGCGTGACTCACTGTTATAACTCCACGCGCACACAGTCTGATTCATTGAATTGATAAAGCTCCTCGGATGAGAAGCGAAACGTCTTTTGCAACAAATAAAGTCCAGTTGATCTTGTATTGAACGCCTTTTTTGATTTTATCATGTCCTGGACGACTGAGAATCTTCACCAGCACAAGCACCTTAATGTTGAAGCACCTTGAGAGCGTGGAACTCAAAATCTGTGTCTGGCTATAATTTTGTCACAATCTTCATTTCTAGTCAGGATATAATAATTTGTAATAATGTGGGAGTGGACCTGCAGTCTCTGACAGAGGTGTCTAAGCAGAGGATGCTGAGGAAACTGCTCCAGATCCTGAACAACACATCACACCTCCTGCATGACACACTGGACTCTTACTGCAGTACCTTCAGTCGCAGACTGGGACCACTGAGGTGCTCTACAGAACAACACAGGAAGTTCTTCCTCCCTGTGAACATCAAACTTTTCAACTACTTACCTTTCTGCACATCAATCAATCAATCTTTATTTATAGAGCCCTTTTCAGCAGCCAGAAGGTGCACAAAGTGCTGAACAATACAGAAATAAAACAAACAATCAAAAATAACAATAAAAAACAGCCAGTTAAAAATTAAAAACAATTAAGACCTAACAAGAATGTCAAAGAACTACTAGGTATTAGAGTCAGAGTCAGAGTCAGAGAGAATTTATTGTCATTTGCACCGCATGTAGTACATGTGTTGAAAACGAGATTATGTACACAGGGTCCCAGTTACATCCAACAACAAATGCAAGAGAAATACAATAATAACATCTAGGATTAACTAAGAGAGACATCACATCAGCTAGTAATACACTAAGCCCTAATGTAGTAGAAAAACATCATTATAAACAGCAGCACGAACATGAGCAGATGGTCACAGATGAACGCAGCAACAAGAAACAGATCAGTACAGTATCAGTATGATGTGACATTTTGCAGTGTTTATTCTTATTATTTATTTATTCATGAGTCTGACAGCCTCAGGGTAGAAGCTGTTTCTCAGTCTAGTGGTTCTACATTTGATGCTCCTCAACCTCCGTCCCGAGGGGAGTGGTGCAAAGAGTGAGTGTGCTGGGTGAGTGAGGTCTTTCATGATGCAGGTGGCTCTTTTTCTGCATCTGGAGGTGTAAATGTCTGTGATGGTGGGGAGACTGACTCCCACAGACTTCTGTGCAGCCTTCACCACTCTCTGCAGAGCTTTTCTCTCTGCAACTGTGCAGCCTCCATGCCACACGTTGATGCTGGAGCACAGGACGCTCTCCACTGCACACCTGTAGAACGAGGTGAGGACTGGGCTTCTCAGACCGGCTCGTCTCAGCCGTCTGAGGAAGTAGAGTCTCTGATGACCTTTCTTGATCAGGCTGGTGGTGTTATTGCTCCAGCTGAGGTTATCATTCAAGTGTACACCCAGGTATTTGTAGCTGGAGACCACCTCCACCGCAGATCCACCTATATACAGTGGGGTGTGGGTGTGTTTGTTCCTTCTGAAGTCCACAATCATCTCCTTCGTCTTCTTCACATTCATGTGAAGGTTGTTCTCTTTGCACCAGCTCTCCAGATGTTCCACCTCCTGTCTGTAGCTGGATTCATCATTATCTGTGATGCATCCCACCACAGCTGTATCATCTGCAAACTTAACAATATGACAGCCTGGATGTGTGGCTGTACAATCATATGTGAGCAGAGTGAACAGAAGAGGGCTCAGCACACATCCTTGAGGAGAGCCAGTGCTGAGGGTGATGGTGGAGGAGGAGAAGTTGTGGATCTTCACGGACTGTGGTCTGTTTGTTAAGAAGTCTAAGACCCAGTTACAAATAGAGGGGCTTAGTCCAAGTGTGGATAGTTTGTCTATCAGAGTTTGGGGGATCATGGTGTTGAAGGCAGATGTGAAGTCCACAAAGAGCAGACGCACGTATGAGTCCTTCTGATCCAGGTGGGTGAGAGCAGTGTGGACCACGGAGGAGATGGCGTCCTCTGTTGATCGGTTCTCACGGTATGCATATTGATGAGGGTCCTCGTTGATGTTGACGGCTGTCTTGATGTGGGACATGACCAGTTTCTCAAAACATTTAGCGACTATCGGGGTGAGAGCCACCGGTCTGTAGTCATTCAGACCAGTCACTGTGGAGCTTTTTGGGACTGGGATGATGGTGGCGGTCTTCAGGCAGGTGGGAACTGACTCCAGTGCAAGTGAGGTGGTGAAGATGTCAGCCAGCACCTCACAGAGCTGGTCCGCACATTCCTTCAGAACTTTCCCTGGGATGTTGTCTGGACCCGTAGCTTTATGAGGGTTGATCCTTCTGAGACTGCCTCTCACTTCTGCTGCGGTCACTTTGAGGTGCTCCTCGTCTGGTGATGAGGTGAGTCTGGTGCTTGCCTGAATAAAAAGGTTTTAAGATTAGATTTAAAAGACTCCATATGAGTGATGGAGCGCAAGTCCAGAGGTAGCATATTCCAGAGACTGGGTGCAACGACAGAAAAGGCCCGGTCACCCCAACGTTTGTAGTTGGACTTTGGGATGGACAGGAGAAATGTATTAGATGATCTCAGTGTTCTCCTATATTCACGGACAGTTACGAGATCAGTCAAATATAGTGGGGCAAGACCATTGAGTGCTTTAAAAGTGAATAATAAAATTTTGAATTTAATTCTAAAATCAATTGGAAGCCAATGGAGAGAAAATAAAACAGGGGTTATGTGTTCACGTCTGGAGGTGTTGGTTAAAAGTCTAGCTGCAGCATTTTGGACCAATTGAAGGCGTCTAATGGAGGATTGGGAGATTCCCGCATACAGGGAATTACAGTAGTCTAGCCTTGAGGTGATAAAAGCATGAATGGCCTTTTCTAAATCAAAACGATTTAAAAAAGGTTTAACTTTGTATAAAAGACGTAATTGATAAAAACAGGCCTTGACTACAGACGCTATTTGTTTATCAAATTTTAAGTCCTTGTCAAATGTCACCCCCAAGTTTTATGTATAGTTGCTCATAATATTCTTTAAAGGAATCATTTAACTTTGTATAAAAGACGTAATTGATAAAAACAGGCCTTGACTACAGACGCTATTTGTTTATCAAATTTTAAGTCCTTGTCAAATGTCACCCCCAAGTTTTTAACTGTTGGTCTGCATTTGGAAGTTAGAGCTCCAAAGTTACAGGGAGCATCATCACCGAAGAAGATGCATTCTGTCTTTCCTTCGTTTAAAAACAAAAAATTACGGTGAAGCCACTGTTTAATGTCGTTAATACAATCAGCGTAGGGAGTGAGAAGATTGCTGTTTTTGGGTTTCATTGGTAGATAAATTTGTACATCATCAGCATAGCAGTGAAAAGAAAAATTATGTCTGGCTATTACTGATCCAAGAGGCAGCACATTGGGCAATACAATTATTCCTGCACTACAATAAACACTCTAATGTTTCTGTCTGCATCTGACCTGTTTTGACCTTAGTTGTTGATATTTTTATATACTCTGTTTTTTGTTTGTTTGTTTTGTTTTTATATTTTCTGTTATTTTTATATATTGTGTGATTCCTTGTGTATGTTCCATAAAGAAATTCTGGCCCAACATTTTGCTGAGGCATCAGTAAAGTTTTATCTTATCTTATCTTATCTTATCTTATCTTATCTTGTCTTGTCTTGTCTTGTCTTGTCTTGTCTTGTTCATACAATTCACAAGCTTCTTTTTCTTTTCTTCTAAAAAGTAGAGCTGCTGAGTCCCCAAAAGCTGTGAGAATATAAAAGAAAATGTGGCAATAGATTTTCAGGTAGTTCTTCGCTCAGTGAGTAATTTATGAAATGTCGATTTAAAAGTCACAGAAGAGGTCAAGTGGAGATCTTGAAGATCATTAACAACTTCTTGCTCCAAAATTACCAGAAAATCAAAAATGTCAAGACCTTGTTCAAGTGGGAAAAAAACACCAAGAAGCAACACCTGCACAAATGTCATGCTTCTTAACGAGTTTTCATGAAAGTCTTCCATGCTTCTTCCTTTCAAAATTCCCTGGCAGAAGTTGAAAATTAATATTTAATGAAAATCTGACATATACTGGAAACAAGTGCTCTAACTGAAACAAGTTAAACTCTAAACATTTATAAAAGCAACTAAAAAAACAATCTTTTGGCCAACAAATGTTGCTAAATTTGATGAAAATAGATCTACATGGCAGCGTTTGTATTGTATAAAAATGCTTTGAACTCAAGCAATGAAAGTAGATAATGATTTTAACTCAATTTCTGCAAATTTGAGTAAAAATACTGCACACTGAAGATTGAGTGAAGACAAGAAAAAATGTTTCATCCATCCATCCATTATCTTTTACCCACTTCTTCCATTTTGGGTCACGAGGGTCGCCGGTGCCCATGTCCAGCAATCACTGTGCGAGGGGCGGGTTACACCCTGGATGGCTACAATGAAATATGAGTTGAGGATTTTGTCCTTGTGATTTTATAAACTGAACATTATTACAAGTCTACCTGCAGACAAAACAGCCCCAGTAACTGTTGGAATCTTAGAACTTTCGGAAAAAGAAAAATCATCCAAAAAATATTGTTATGAGGTTGTAAATATATAGGCAATAATTATTCAAATTACTTAAACCTTTCCTTTTTCATATTTTAGTTCACTGTAAAGCTGTGGATAATAAAACATAATAAAATAAACATGACCAGTCACATTGTTTAAAGTACAGGTAGTTCTCAACTTACGACGGCCTTGACTTACGATGTTTCGGGGTTACGTCACGCATCTCATAAAATTGAAAAAAATAATGAAAAATCTTATTTTATGTGTTTAAATGTTCTTGATTTTATGTGTACAGCACTTTGTTGCAGCTGTGGTTGTTTTAAATGGCTTTATAAATAAAGTATTATTATTATTATTATTTTGAAGCTGATTTACGCAGTTTCCGGCAGTTTCCGGATAGCGTCGGATGCTACAAAACTTGTTGGAGCAAGCTGGACAGACAGCCAGCTTTGGACGGACCGTGTGTCCGATCAGAGGTTGCTGCGCTCGGATACATGAGCTGGAAACGCTCGGTGAACTCTGTAGAAGTCTCAGTCTCAGGAGGCCGGCTTTGGACGGACCGTGTCTGATGGAGGAACACCGAGCTAACATGCTAACAGGCGGAGGAACGTCTTCGCGGCCTCAGATGTTGGACGGACACCGAGCTAACATGCTAACAGGCGGAGGAACAGCTTCACAGTCTCAGATGTTGGACGGACACCGAGCTAAGATGCTAACAGGTGGAGGAACGGCTTCACCAGCTCCCAGTAGGTTAATAACTCTTTTTTTCCTTTCATTATGGCTCCAAATGTATGGAGCTAACATGCTAACAGGCCTTACTGTAAACAGTCTGGACCGCGCGAACGTCCGGGCCCGGAGCAGCAGCCGCCGATCGCTCCGCCGCATCCCACCACGCCGGCCGACACCACAAGCTCACCGCGGGATCCGGTGACCATCCTACCGCTACTGTCCCTGCCATCAGCCGGCCCCACCGGGGACACGGAGCCGACGGGCGGCGGAGAGGCCTGCTGCGGCCGGGAGCTTGCCTCGATGCTCCGCCTGGCAGCCTCAGATGTTGGACACCGAGCTAACATGCTAACAGGCGGAGGAACGGCTTCACCAGCATACCAGTAGGCCATTAACTCTTTTTTCCCTTCATTATGGCTCCGAATGTATGTGTTTTTTGATAATTATGTAGGGTAATGTGTTAGGATAGGCTAAGTGCTTGGTAAAATAGTACAGTACTGTACGTATGAGGTGCCGTTTGGACGTATTTTCCAAATTACGATGATTTTTGAGTTACGAACGGGCGTAGGAACGGAACTGCGTCGTAAGTCGGGGACCACCTGTATTGCTAAATTAGGTAAACAAAGTCAACCTTTAGAAAAAGAACAAAGAAAATCAAACAGAAATGGATGTAGCTCAGTGGTAGAGCTGGTCCTGGGTTCAAACCCCAGCATCACCGAGTGAGAGTTTGAAATCTGAAAGTTATGCACCATAACTCATGTTCCCTGAAGGAAGGGAACGAGATGCAACATACTTGCTATGGGAATTGCGCCCCCACGCGATTACCTGAAGGAATATACTCAGGCCTTTACGGCTAAGGGCATCACTGCCGCGCCAGAGGCCCCGCCCTCTGGCTACTTAAGCGGCGTGCGCCCCTCCATCTTCCTCTGAAAAATGTACTTCACCGAGCTTTCAGCATTGAAAAGGGCCAGTTATGTTGCACCTCGTTCCCTTCCTTCAGGGAACATGAGTTATGGTGCATAACTTTCAGTTCCCTTTCAGTCATGTTCTCTCGGTGCAACATACTTGCTATGGGAACGTAATCCATTCACGCCCTTGAAATGCTCAGTAAAATGCATGCTAGAGTGAACGTCTGCCTCTGATCAGTAGGCATCCCAAGGCTACTTTCTACTGAATGTTAGAAAGAACAGCCTGAGTGACGTCACCTGCAGTAACATCCAAACTGTAATGCCTTGCAAAAGTATTCAAGGAGCTCCAATTCACAGCATCGCAGATGTCTGCAACTGATACACCCTTGAACAATGACCAGGAAGTGGCAAGGCCCCAAGTGGAGTGAGCATGCACTCCAGAGGGTGCCTACTGACCCTGCTACTGTAGGCCCTCTAAATGGCCTCAGTCACCATGTGAGAGGTGTTGTTTTGATAGGGCTCTCCCGGTAGCAGGTGCTGCAAAGCAGACAAACAGTTGATTTGTTCTTCTCCATTCGGCTGTTCTCTGCATGTAGGTGTGTAAAGCCCTCACTGGGCAGAGAGCCTGAAGCCTTTCCTGATCCTGGTTCAGGACAGAGGCAGGTGGAAAAGAGGAGGGATCAAAGTCTAGACTCCTATACTGTAGTTCAGGGTCCAGACCTTGGGGGTGTATGCGGGATTAGGTCTCAGTGTGACATTTGACCCGTCTGGGGCGAATCTGGTACACATTTGATGTACAGATAATGCGTGGAGGTCACCCACGCGTTTCGCCGAGCAAAGTACCAGGAGTAAGGCCGTTTTATAAGATAGTAGATCTATCATAGTCTCATTAAATGGCTCGAATGGGGGGGTCGCATAGAGCCCCCAAGACCAAACCAAGGTCCCAGCCAGGAGTCAGGATCCTGCTGGATGGTTTAGACCGAAGAACACCCTTCATAAATCTTATTATGATAGGGTGTGCTCCAGGTGTCCTGTTCCCCAGCCTTCATGGCAAGCAGAAATAGCTGAAATGAAGACTTTAATCGTTGAATGAGAACGACCCTTCTCCAAAAGATCCTGAAGGAAGGTCAGGATTTGGACCAGGTTGCATGCATAAGAAATAATATTTCTTTTTGAGCACCAGGCCTCGAAGATACGCCATTTTTGAGCGTATAAAGATTGTGTTGACCTTGTACGAGCATTCTGTATGGTTAATACCACGTTTTCCGGCAGGCCTGCCACCATCAGCCTGTTTCGTTTAGCCGACAAACTAAGACTTTTGGCAGTTTTTGGCCTAGGTGGCAACAGTGCCCCCTCTGGTGACTCAGAGGCCAACAGCCCCTTGGGGTCCACCAGGTTTGAGAGGAGGCAGCTTGTCCCTGAGTTGTCCTGCTCAGAGATAATTGAGGACGGGTACAACCTGTCAACTCCTTGGGGTCCACCAGGTTTGAGAGGAGGCAGCTTGTCCCTGAGTTGTCCTGCTCAGAGATAATTGAGGACGGGTACAACCTGTCAACTCCATTACACAGGTTTGGAGGAGAACTATTATTATCTTCCTCCAAATTATGGAGCTGCAGACCACGTAGGCGAGCAGACCTCCTTACTCCAGTCCTTTTTGTGAGGTGGCCTAGATCATTGGCCCTTGGCTTCAATGAAGCCCTGGTGCCAGGAGAACTGACCGGATCCTGAGTTAATTTTAAAGGCAGCTTTGGATCAGCACGTAGAGGGAGGTCACGTGCTACCTGACTGCTACATTGGCAGTCACATGAGAGCGTGGGGGGGTTCCTTTCAGCCTTGGTGATAAAGAGTGCAGTTCCCTTCGAACAACAGGAAGAGGAATCTGATTACACTCAGACTTGTTTTTG
>JBBPBX010010144.1:0-15094 GCA_038048925.1 Garcialebias charrua | reverse complement strand
ACATATATATATATATATATATATATATATATATATATATATATATATATACATATATATGTATATATATATATATATATATATATATATATATATATATATATATATACTGTATATGAACATTTGTCTGTGGCTGAAAAAGCCACAGACAAAGCAGAATGTTCAAAAAAGAAACAAGCTCATCCACTTTGGTTGTGTGTTCTTTTCCAGCTCTTCTTCTAATGTGTGTGTTAGTGGTTAATAAAGAGCTTAATGTATCACTAGCGCCACCAGCTGGTTAGAAGCGTTGATATTAATGATCCACCCACTGCAGGAGAATTACCCGCCCACTGCAGGAGAACTTCACGCCCACTAAAGGGGTCCTAAGCGTGCAGTGGGTACAGAAATAAACCGGTCCCATAGGAACTGGCCCAAACTAGCCACAATGGGACCTTACAGGAACCAGACCTGTTGATAAGAGGCATTACAGTCCCATCCTGAGCTGATTAAGTTGTAAAACTCCCCGTTATCAGCCGGAACCCTTGAGGCGGACCTCCCTAGCAGGTCCAAAACCAGAACCAGGAGACAACCCAGTTAGATTTATGGATGAAAGAGGCCTCTGTGCCGTGCAGGTTCACAGGCACGTAGGGGAGGGGGTGAGGGAGGAGGGGAGGAGATGTCTCCTTCCCTTCGTGTCAGGCACCAACAGGAGAGTGTTATCTTGTTAGAAGCCATAAATCTGAGTTCGAGCCAGCAGCTCCAAGCCGGTCCCTGGACCAGAACCTCCAGAGGCCATCTGCGAAACTGCTCTGTACATGGCTGCTCAGAGCAGGTTCCTGTCTCACAAATGCAATAAATGAGAATAAAAATGAAAATAAAAAATCTATCCCTGTTGCCTTGTTTGCGTGTATACAGCACCTTCCGGAGTACAGGTCGCCAGCCTCGAATAAAGAGAGAAAAGAAAGCAAAAAATAATAAAAATATAAGAAAGTTATCTTTAAAAAAATGGGTGCGACCTATACAGTGGAAAATACGGTAATCGACTTTAACTGGGAAGGGGAGGAAAAATGTGACTCTGACAGTGATCACAGTCCCGGGTGTGAACTATAAATCACACGCACGGCAACCTGTGACCCCGGAGCGGCAATCCACTCTTACGGCAAAACCGTGGGTCGGATGAAAGCCCTGTGACTCGACGGCGACAGATGCCCGGAGTTCACGATGAAGCCTCGACCCCACAGTTTCCCGGAGTCCAAAGGAAAAGTGTCTCCCAGCCGACAGGCCGGAGCTCATAGAAGGGGGATGTGGGGGAAGGGCAAACTTAAGGCACCCATAAATTTCCCTGCGCGTGTGTGGGACTTATGTGCTCTTCACCTTACTTACATGTACAAAAACCGCAAAAAATGCACATTCAAATGAAATACCAACAGTAGTTCACGTTTTTTTTTTTTTCTACTTTTAGCTGCTAACATTATAAACCACTGGCCCACCTGGAGACAAACAGCCCTCAGTCAACAAATAATTTAGTGTGTCCAAACGCAGACGTTTTGTGTTAAGAGGAATTCTGCTCACCTCTGTGAATCACCGGTTGTTGACTGCGCGCGTGCTCGTCTCTGTCGGCGGTGGGGGGGGGGAACCCTCCAAATCATCTCTCGTTTCAGACGAAACTGCAAACCTCTCAGCGTCGGTGGTCACCAAATTGTTGCGAATTCAAAAGGTTGAAGGAAGCTCTGAAACGAATGTGCAAATTTTACGCAGGTTTATTGTACATATAAGAATAAACCTTACAGCAACCAACAGACCTGACTCCAGCACAGTCCAACACACACATCTTCAAAGGCAGGGCCACGGTTATAAAACCCTGGATGTCGTCACCGCCTCCTTGGACCCTGGAACCTCCTTGGACTGCTTCAGGACCGCCCTGGAACCACCTACACTACCACGTGACCCTCCTTTCTGTCAACAAACTATCAGCTTCAATGTAAACATCCAGTGTTATGTCTGTTGTATGTGCAGGCGTGTAACTGTTCCCTAGTGAAAACAAAGCCCGAGAGAAAAACGTTCTGCCTTGTGTCACATTTCACATTATAAGGCAGAATTAAGTGAATACAAATAATAGAACATAATGGGTGTAATGTAATACTGATAGAAATATATTTCACTGACTTAATAGTAGACGTACTTCTGAGTTTAACGAAATGTTCAAATCAGATGGATTTAAAAAAAAAAGTTTGCCGAATTTTAGGCAGGCGGTCCGGGTCGGACCAGACGCTTTGTTTCTTTAAATTTAGCTACCGGTAAATAAACGCTTAAAAAAATATTTCTTACCTGACTTTATAGCAGACAGTCCTCCTGAGCTCAACCAAATGTGAACTCAGCTGGATTTAAAAATCTGCGGTGTGGTTTACGGTATCTTGCTAACAAAAACAGCTACATCCATAGCCAGGGCGAGCAGCGACAGAGTCAGTCCGACCAAAGGAGGCTTTTTTTCTGACACATGCAAGTACACCTCGCTGAGCAGCTAGAAACGTCTGGAAGTGGCCCTCTTCCTCTTTGCTCTCTGAGTCCTCTGCTGCTGCCCAGAGCGCCCATAGCGGCCGAAACTGGTAATGCATCATTTTTGCCCAAAATGTAAAACGGCGAATCAGAGCGAAAAATGGGTCTAAAAATATGGGAAAAAATCCATAAATAATACTCTTCGGTGTTTAATACGCTGGACATTCAAATGAGCAAAAATACAGCATATAATACACCGGAGAATACGGTATATACATGTCCAGGTTGAACCCATGTAAGGTCATCCCACATTTAGCTCACTTGGGGTAAATACAGTTGGCCCATAAGGGCTTCCCATGCTGGGCCCATTATATTAAAACCACATGGGTCCCTTATACTAATGCCCATTTCTGTCCCATTCGCAGTTAACCCACATAAAAACGAACTGGGACCTTTATATTAATGCCCAGGTTCAACCCATGTAAGGTCAGCCCACTCTTATACCACTTGGGGTAAATGCAGTCTGCCCACATGGGCTTCCCATGCTGGGCCCATTATACTAAAACCACATTGGCCCCATGTAAAATAGCCAATTTCTGTCCCATTGCCAGTTAGCCCACTTTAATGCTGTATAGGGCCCATATATTTAGCCCAACAGGGCCAACAAAATGGGTTCCTTTATGGGATAACCATATGGGTCTCATGCAGTTAGCCCAGATAAATCCCATGCCCACTCGTTACCTAAGTAGCCCACAATAACCCCATGTGGGGCCCAACTATGCATGCTGGGAGGTAACTGTTTTTTCTCACATTATAGTAAAACTTACACAGATAAGTTATACAACAAACTTAATGTAATTTGTCTTTTTAACAGGTTGAAGAGGCTAAATGAGACACATCGCCTGGAGTCAGTTCTACATTATAAAATGTATTTTGGTTTATAAATTACAGTTCAAAAGTATTTTTGTGCAGACTTGCACAGGTTTTTAAGTTTTGTTGAAGGTCCACTGACATGATTTTTCTACTATTCATAAAATTGCTCTATATATATATATATACAGGGAACCCCCGACCTACGTACGAGTTTGGGACCTAAGAACCGTTCGCAGCTCGATCCGTTCGTAGGTAGGGGGTGAAAATTATATTTAAAAAAAAAATTTATTCATTCATTCATTCATTCAACCTTTATTTATCATGCTAACGGAGCGCGCGCACACATTTAAGCATGTAAAGTAGTGTACTGTAATGTTAAACATTGCTATTCACATTTACAGAATAAATAAAAATATATTTTCTTACTTTGAGATGGTCAAAGCCGACATAGGTTGCCATGCGTTGATTGTTTTCGGGCCAAGCAGCGCGGGGGCCGGCAAGCCACCGCAGCTGCTCCAGACCTGTGTTAGCTAGCTGGCTAGCTTCTGCTAGCCAAGCCATGAGCTAGTGTTGGAGCGGCGGCGCGATCAATCTGCAGCTGCTGCTCCAGCCGCTGCTCCAGCCTGAGACGTCCACAGAGCTATTCCAGCTAGTAATTAATCCATATGATGCGATCCTGGTCACCAGTGTTCAAAAGGCCGGCTCCCGTGTTAGCTCCAGTGTTAGCTCTGGAGCTAGCCAGGCCGGAGGTGTAGCCAGGCCGGCCGGAGGTGTTCGCACGGCGGCCTGGCACGATCGGCGATAAATCCGCTGCTGCTTGAGACATCCACAAAGTTCACAGAGACGTTTCCAGCTAGTAATTAATCCATATGAAGCCATCCTGGTCACCAGTCTTCGTCCGGCTCTCGGCAGCTAACCTAAGATGGCGTCCGGTGTTCTACATTAATTTGTGACCGGAGACCCCAGTGACTGAACCTAAAATAGCGTCCGGTGTTCTACATTAATTTGTGACCGTGTAAACTGAAGACCTACTTCCTGTTGCCAAAAATTGCTCAAAAATGATCAGAAATGATCTTTTTTATCATAATTATTATTTATAAAGCCTTTAAAACAACCAGAGCTGCAACAAAGTGATGTACACATGAAATTAAGAACATTTAAACACAAAAAAAAAAAAAAAAATTTTTTTTTTTTTTTTAATTCATATTTTTATTAAATATGATATGTTCGTAGGTCCCGTGGTTCGCAGGTCGATGGGGTCGTAGGTCGGGGGTTACCTGTATATATATATATATATATATATATATATATATATATATATATATATATATATATATATATATATATATATATATAATCATTTAAATATGTTCGTTTTTGCAAACAAAATGATAAATCACTTTAATTTTGCTTTAAAAGTGATTTTGAACTTCAAGCCGTGTTTAATCATGGGAAATCCGATAACACGCGAATGCACAATCTGTGACGTAGTGTCCAGAGTGAGAGGCAGAGGGCTCTGGTCTCTTAAATAGCGGACAATTTAAAACCCGACAAATTTAGCAATCTATGTGAAGATTTGAGCTATTTGTCTTCATTTTGGGAAGCAGAAAATAGTTTGGGTGATGGAACAAGAAACAACAGGATCTAATTTAGGTCTGATGCTGTATCAGACTTACCTTCATGTCGAGCTGCTCATACCCGCGCACTGTGACAAGCCCAGAGCCTCTGCCTCTCACTTTGCACATTACGTCACAGATGGTACGTTCGCGTGTAATCGGATTTCCCATGATTAAACACGGCTTGAAGTTCAAAATCACTTTTAAAGCAAAATTAAAGTGATTGATCATTTTCCATCCATCCATTTTCGTCCGCTTATCCGGGGTTGGGTCGCGGGGTAGCAGCCTAAGTAAGGAGGCCCAGACTTCCCTCTCCCCAGCCACATGGAGCAGCTCCTCAGGGGGAATCCCAAGGCGTTCCCAGGCCAGCCGAGAAACATAGTCCCTCCAGCGTGTCCTGGGTCTTCCTCTGGGCCTCCTCCCGGTGGGACATGCCCGGAACACCTCCCCAGGGAGGCGTCCAGGAGGCATCCTAACCAGATGCCCGAGCCACCTCAACTGGCTCCTCTCGATGTGGAGAAGCAGCGGCTCTACTCCGAGTCCCTCCCGGATGACTGAGCTTCTCACCCTATCTCTAAGGGAGAGTCCAGACACCCTGCGGAGAAAACTCATTTCAGCCGCTTGTATCCGAGATCTCGTTCTTTCGGTCACAACCCAAAGCTCATGACCATAGATGAGGGTGGGAACGTAGATCGATCGGTAAATTGAGAGCTTTGCCTTTCGACTCAGCTCTCTCTTCACCACGACAGACCGGTACAGCGCCCGCTTCACTGCGGACGCTGCACCTATCCGCCTATCGATCTCACGCTCCAGTTTTCCCTCATTCGTGAACAAGACCCCGAGATACTTAAACTCCTCCACTTGGGGCAGGACCTCCTCCCCGACCCGGAGAGGGCATGCTACCCTTTTCCGGCTCAAGACCATGGCCTCGGATTTGGAGGAACTGATCCTCATCCCGGCCGCATCACACTCGGCTGCAAACCGCTCCAGCGAAAGCTGTAGATCACGATCTGATGAAGCCAATAGGACCACATCATCTGCAAAAAACAGAGAAGCGATTCTAAGGCCACCAAAATGGATCCTCTCAACACCTTGGCTGCGCCTAGAAATTCTGTCCATAAAAGTTATGAACAGAATCTTTGACAAAGGGCAACCTTGGCGGAGTCCAACTCTCACTGGAAATGAGCCTGACTTACTGCCGGCAATGCAGACCAAGCTCTGACACCGGTCGTACAGGGACCTAACAGCCCATATCAATGGGCCTGGTACCCCATACTCCCGGAGTACCCCCCACAGAACCCCCCGAGGGACGCGGTCGAATGCCTTTTCCAAGTCCACAAAGCACATGTAAACTGGTTGGGCAAACTCCCACGCGCCCTCCAGGACCCTGTTGAGGGTGTAGAGCTGGTCCAGTGTTCCACGACCAGCACGAAAACCACATTGCTCCTCCTGAATCCGAGGTTCGACTATCCGACGGACCCTCCTCTCCAGAACCCCTGAATAGACCTTACCAGGGAGGCTTAAGAGTGTGATCCCCCTATAGTTGGAACACACCCTACGGTCCCCCTTTTTGAATAGGGGAACCACCACCCCAGTCTGCCAATCCAAGGGAACTGCCCCCGATGTCCACGCAATATTGCAGAGTCGCGTAAGCCAACACAACCCCACAACATCCAGAGCCCTAAGGAACTCAGGGCGAATCTCATCCACCCCTGGAGCCCTGCCACCGCGGAGCTTTTTAACCACCTCGGTGACCTCAGCTCCAGAGATTGGAGAGCCCGACCCAAAGTCCCCAGGCTCCGCTTCCTCAGTGGAAGACGTGCCAGTAGGATTGAGGAGGTCTTCGAAGTACTCCGCCCACCGACTCACAACATCCCGAGTTGAGGTCAACAGCACGCCATCCCCACCATAAATGGTGTTGGTCGCGTACCGCTTTCCCCCCCTGAGACGCCGGATGGTGGACCAGAATCGCCTCGAAGCCGTACGGAAGTCATTCTCCATGGCCTCTCCGAACTCCTCCCACGCCCGAGTTTTTGCCTCAGCAACCACCCGAGCCGCATGCCGCTTGGACTGTCGGTACCTATCTGCTGCTTCCGGGGTCCCACAGGCCAAAAAGGCCCAATAGGACTCCTTCTTCAGCCTGACAGCATCCCTCACCGCCGGTGTCCACCACCGGGTTCGAGGGTTGCCACCACGACAGGCACCAACAACCTTGCGGCCACAACTCTGATAAGCTGCCTCGACAATAGAGGCGCGGAACATGGCCCACTCGGACTCAATGTCCCCCGCCTCCCTCGGAACGTGTTCAAAGCTCTCCCGGAGGTGGGAGTTAAAGCTCCGTCTTACGGGAGACTCTGCCAGACGTTCCCAGCAGACCCTCACAATACGTTTGGGTCTGCCAGGTCTGACCGGCATCCTCCCCCACCATCGGAGCCAACTCACCACCAGGTAGTGGTCAGTTGACAGCTCCGCCCCTCTCTTCACCCGAGTGTCCAGGACATGCGGCCGCAGATCAGATGAGACGACAACAAAGTCGATCATCGAACTGCGACCTAGGGTGTCCTGGTGCCAAGAGCACATATGTACACCCTTATGCCTGAACATGGTGTTCGTTATGGACAATCCATGACGAGCACAGAAGTCCAACAACAAAACACCACTCGGGTTCAGATCAGGGGGGCCGTTCCTCCCAACCACACCCCTCCAGGTCTCACTGTCATTGCCCACGTGAGCGTTGAAGTCCCCCAGCAGAACAAGGGAGTCCCCAGGAGGCGCACTCTCCAATACCCCCTCCAAGGACTCCAAAAAGGGTGGGTAATCTGCGCTGCCGTTTGGCGCATAGGCACAAACAACAGTCAGAGCCCGTCCCCCCACACGTAGGCGAAGGGAGGCTACCCTCTCGTTCACCGGGGTGAACCCCAACGTACAGGCACCAAGATGGGGGGCAACAAGTATGCCCACTCCTGCTCGGCGCCTCTCACCAGGGGCAACTCCAGAGTGGAAGAGTGTCCAACCCCTCTCAAGGAAACTGGTTCCAGAGCCAGAGCCATGCGTTGAGGTGAGTCCGACTATTTCTAGCCGGAACCTCTCAACCTCACACACTAGCTCAGGCTCCTTCCCCACCAGAGAGGTGACATTCCATGTCCCAATGTCCAGCTTCTGTAGCCGAGGATCAGACCGTCAGGGTCCCCGCCCTCGGCCACCACCCATCCCACATTGCACCCGACCCCTTTATTATTTATGATTATTTATGAAATTATTTCTCATTTTGTTTGCAAAAACGAACATATTTAAATGATAAAATATATATATTTTGAGCAATTTTATGAATAGTAGAAAACTCATGTCAGTGGACCTTTAAAGATTTACCAAATATGAATCAATATGGTTAAGACTGTGACGTCTGTATATTTCATATTATGTTAAGTTTTGAAAATATAGCAAATAGTGCAATATGGTAAAAACTGTGGAGTCTGTATTTTATTTTGAGTTAAAGGTTAATGTACTATGGTAGGCTGAAGTCTGTGAATTATTTGTCTGTGATGGACTTGAGACCTGTCCAGGTGTCCCCTGCCTCTCGCACAGACATGGGCACCAGTGATACCCATGACCTGTAAAGGAAGAAGGGGTAAAGATGATGGATGGATGAATTATTTGTTCCTAGATTTTTTTTTTTTTTTTAAATCCAGGCAAATAAGCTAACTTTAAAGTGAAACTAAACCCTAATTTAACTTTTTTTTAGCTGAGAAACTCCCTAGAATATGTTAAAAAGGTTTCATAGCACTATATCTGTGTTAATTTTCATGAAATTGTTCGTATTAGTTTAAATCGGCAATATTTGGTCTAAAAACGAGTATTCTGTAGTCCTATGGGTTGAACTATGGTATTGCACCCTTATTTTCTCATTTGTTTACGATTCGCACAGTCATTAATTTTCGCACAATTTCGTCACAGCCTCTGCTGCCTGAGTATAAAAGTGGAGCCACTCCCCCGAGAAGGTCACTCCCCCTCCAGAGTTCAGGGGTTGGATTAGCGATTAGCAACATAGCATTAGCATTGATGAGCGAAGCTGTTCCAAGAATAGCTTTTCAAACTGATGTTCACCCACCCTTACACCATCAGGGTACAATCCGTTTGGAGGTGAGTACCATTTTACACCTTTCCATTCCATAATTTATCTTTTGAGTATATGACGTGTTTCTTCATGTGCTATGTTTGCAGCCTGCAGCGTTGCTTCGGTGTGGCCCCACATAAGGTTGTGGCGTTTTTATCTGTTGCTGATCAACGTTAGTTTGTGTTGTAGTTGTGTTTAAATGCTAAAAATCTAGTGTTTCTTATGAAAACCGCAGCGTATGTGAACTCTTATGAACTCAGTTAAGGAAGACTGCGACATCAAAAAATAATGGAGACAAGCTGTTGGTAATTTTTTTTTCTCCTTGATCTTGTGATCAGCTGGTTTCGGCTGTCATCAGCCAACTGGTTGTGTCACTCTGTGAGAGGGTGCTATTTATAAGACTGAGCTGAACACAGCACCTCAGACTGAGGAAGTCTTTCGGACGAAAGACGAAACGTTTCTACACTTTTTTTTGCTTTGTTTTGCTTTTTTGAATGTCCACAGGACCAGACATAGCTTTTTTAGATTTTTCTACCTGGATTATTGAGCATGCATCAGGGTACTTTATTTAGCTGGTTAAATATGATTGAGAAAGTTTTCACATCTTTTTTTAAAAGATAGACCAGGTCAAAAATGACATTATAGCAGCTCTCAAAACATGACCCGTCATTAAACCAGAGTTATTAAAGCACACTTAAAATAATGATGTGAATAAAAGAAGAGAAAAATGCACATGAAGCTAAAATTTTACTAAAATGTGAGTAAATATCTGTTAAAGCATTTATTAAACAAATATGTCAATAAATAATATAAATACATGTGTGTTATACAGTATAACATACACTGTGTGTATGTTATACTGTATATACTGTACAGTATATACAGTATAACATTGTGTGTATATACTGTATATACTGTAAAGTATATACAGTATATACACAGTGTTATACTGTACAGTATATACAGTATAACACTGTAAAGTACTGTATATACAGTATAACAAGGGCATAACTTTGTGTTGAAGGTTGGTGGGGACGGCTCGTGGGGTAAGAGAGCTATCTACGGGACGCCTTTGTTTTTTGAAAGAATAAAGCCAAAAAATGTGAGTGGTGTATACTAATGTAATTCTTACAGTTAAAAACATAGCTGTTACAGTAGTTACTAATATATTTTGTGCAGAAATAGCACATAAATGTAAACTTAACAAGTTTGCAAAAATAAGCGGATACAAATCCACAAAAAATTAACCGAAACGTGAGTGTACTTTATCTCACACATTCCATTGAGAAGAGTGGTGAAGGCTGCACATAAGTCTGTTGCAGTCAGTCTCCCCACTATCACAGACATCTACACCTCCAGATGCAGGAAGAGAGCCACCTGCATCATGAAAAACCTCACTCACCCAGCACACACACTTTTTGCCCCACTCCCCTCAGGAAGGAGGTTGAGGAGCATCAAGTGTAGAACCACTAGACTGAGGAACAGTTTTTAACCTGAGGCTGTTAGACTCATGGATAAATAACCAGAATAATCACTGCAAAATATCACATTATGTTGCTGCTGATCTGTTTTCATGCTGCTGCTGATCTGTTTCATGTTGCTGTGTTCATTCGTGCCCATCTCACAGACTCATGTCCGTGCTGCTGTTTGGAATAATGTTTTCTATGATATTAGTGCTTAGTGCATTTTTAGCTTATGTTTTTCTTAGTTGATATCCTAGATGTTTTTACTGTTCTTCTCTTACATTTTATTGTTGGATGTAACTGGGACCCTGTGTGCATAATCTCGTTTCATCACATGTACCACATGCGGTGCAAATGACAATAAAGATTCTCTGACTCTGCATGTAGGTGGCTTTGTAGGTGCTTAAATTTTGTGGTAGCGTTCTTCCAGTTTGTAAACCCCTTAATCGAAAATGCTGCATCTGCTTTTTTAGACAAAGTACTTTTTTCAATTGTGTATGTTTTAACACAATAAAAGCAAAGAATGCCCTTTGCTTTATCATTGTAGTGAAGCCATGGATGCTGATTATACCACCTGTCCTGAAAATGCAATGTTCTATTTGAAAGTTTTTGAGTCCCATTGACTTTGGAATTTGGCTGATTTTGTTTCATGAATGTATAAAAAAAATCATCTCCATTGTTTGCTTCAAGACTGCAGACTCTCCCTTCCTCCTGGCTTTCATCCACAGATTCTTCGATGTTCTCTACTGATGAATGAATTTCTTTGAGAACATATAATTTTTATTAATTTTCTGACAAAATGCCAGCTGGTTTTAATTTAATGTAATTTGCCTGTGAGCCTGACTTTGCATCTGTCCCTGAATTGGCTGGCATAAGCATTCCTGTGCCCTGTGAAAATATGCATGTCAAACAAGTTATGAAGCATCTTAAATATTCACAATAACCACAGTACCATACTAACACTTATGGTCCATTTAAGGTCATTTTTTAAATTTATTTTACTTTTAAATGTGATCAGAACTGGGACAAGCTCTTATGGGGCTGTAAGCAGATTATGATTCAGCGATCCCTCACTGGACAAAAAGGCCTAATATCCGGGGAGATACAACAGTATGCAAGTTTACGTATCTGCCACATATCCAATGTGTTTCCGGTGCTATACGGGGAGATCTCATCTGTAACAGATCTTAGTACAGGATATCCTACGCATACCCATCTGTGATAGATCCTAGCACTGGATATGTTCTGGATACTCATACATGATAAATCCTAGTATAGTATATTTTCCGGATACACATCTGTGATAGATCCTAGTATAGAATATTTTATGCATACCCATACTTGAGAGATCCTAGTATTGCATAATTTTTGGATACCCATATGAGAAAGATCCAAGTATTGGATATTTTACTGATACATATCTGTGATAGATCCTAGTATTTGATATTTTCTGGATACCCATTTATGATAAATCCTAGTATTGGATATTTTCCAGATACACATCTGTGGTAGATCCTAGTATTGGATATTTTCTGGATACTCATACATGATAAATCCTAGTATTGGATATATTCCGGATACACGTCTGTGATAGATCCTAGTATAGAATATTTTATGCATACCCATACTTGAGAGATCCTAGTATTGGATATTTTTGGATACCCATCTGAGAAATATCCTAGTATTGGATATTTTCCAGATACACATCTGTGATAGATCCTAGTATTGGATATTTTCTGGATACCCATTTATGATAAATCCTAGTATTGGATATTTTCCAGATACACATCTTTGATAGATCCTAATATTGGATATTTTCTGGATACTCATACTTAATAAATCCTAGTATTGGATATTTTCCAAGTGAATATCTGT
Source organism: Garcialebias charrua (assembly GCA_038048925.1). Taxonomy (NCBI): domain Eukaryota; kingdom Metazoa; phylum Chordata; class Actinopteri; order Cyprinodontiformes; family Rivulidae; genus Garcialebias; species Garcialebias charrua. The sequence goes on along the minus strand of JBBPBX010010144.1, from coordinate 2,678 downwards.
GATAGATCCTAGTATAGAATATTTTATGCATACCCATACCTGAAAGATCCTAGTATTGGATATTTTCTGGATACCCATATGAGAAAGATCCTACTATTGGATATTTTCCTTATACATATCTGTCATAGATCCAAGTATTGGATATTTTTTGGATACCCATACATAATATATCCTAGTATTGGATATTTTCCAGATATACATCTGTGATAGATCTTAGTATAGAATATTTTATGCATACCCATACTTGAGAGATCCTAGTATTGGATATTCTTAGGATACACATCTGTGATAGATCCTAGTATAGAATATTTTATGCATACCCATACTTGAGAGATCCTAGTATTGGATATTTTTTGGATACACATATGTGATAGATCCTAATAGAGAATATTTTATGCATACCCATACTTGAGAGATCATAGTATTGGATATTTTCTGGATACCATACATAATAAATCCTATTATTGGATATTTTTAAGATACACATCTGTGATAGATCCTAGTATTGGATATTTTCTGGATACCTATACATAATAAATCCTAGTATTGGATATTTTCCGGATATACATCTGTGATAGATCATATTGGATATTTTCATGATACCCATACATAAGAAATCATAGTATTAGATATTTTCTGGATACACATCTGTGATAGATCCTAGTATTGAATATTTTCTGGATACCCATACATAATAAATCCTAGTATTGGATATTTTCCAGATACACATCTGTGATAAATCCATTTGGATATTTTCATGATACCCATACATAAAAAATCATAGTATTGGATATTTTCCGGATATACATCTGTGATAAATCCATTTGGATATTTTCATGATACCCATACATAAAAAATCATAGTATTGGATATTTTCCGGATACACATCTGTGATAGATCCTAGTATTGGATATTTTCTGGATACCCATACATAATAAATCCTAGTATTGGATATTTTCCAGATATACATCTGTGATAAATCATTTGGATATTTTCATGATACCCATACATAATAAATCATAGTATTAGATATCTTCTGGATACACATTTGTGATAGATCCTAGTATTGGATATTTTCTGGATACCCATACATAATAATTCCTAGTATTGGATATTTTCCGGATACACATCTGTGATAGATCCTATTGGATATTTTCATGATATCCATACATAATAAATCATAGTATTAGATATCTTCCGGATACACATCTGTGATAGATCGTAGTATTGGATATTTTCTGGATACCCATACATACAAAATACAAATACCCATAATTCATAGGGAAAACGTAGGACAGACACGAATCTCACAAAATGCGTTTAGGGGGTTATGGAGAACAAGATCTGTGAGTTTGGTGGTCCTATCACTGCGTTTAGTTGGAAATCCTAACCCCAATTTGTCAAAATACAAATATCCATAATTCATAGGGAGAACGTAGGACAGACAGGAATCTCACAAAATGTGGTCAGGGAGTTATGGAGAACAAGATTTTTGAGTTTGGTGGTCCTATCACTGTGTTTAGGTGGAAATCCTAACCCCAATTTGTCCAAATACAAATACCCATAATTCATAGGTAAAACGTAGGACAGACACGAATCTCACAGATTGCGGTCAGGATTGTCGTGGAGAACAGGATCTGTGAGTTTGGTGGTCCTATCACTGCGTTTAGTTGGAAATCCTAACCCCAATTGGTCAAAATACCATAATCCAAAAAAAAAGTGTTGGGAAAGTGTTGAAAGTTCCGATCAGCTCTGCGAGGTGCTGGCCAATATCTTTAACACCTCACTTGCCCTGTAGACAGATCCCATCTGCCTGAAGACCACACCACCATCATCCCAGTCCAAAAAAGCTCTACAGTGACTGCTCTGAATGACTATTGGCCAGTAGCCCTCACCCGATAGTCGCTAAATGCTTCGAAAAACTGGTCATGACCCACATCAAAACAACATCAACATCAACGAGGACCTTCACCAGTATACATACTGTGAGAACCAATCAACAGAGGATGCCATCTCCTCTGTGGTCCACAATGCTCTCACCCACCTGGAACAGAAGGACTCATACACCCGTATGCTCTTTGAGGACTTCACATCTGCCTTCAAAATCATGATCCCCCAAACCCTGATGGACAAATTACTCACACTAGGACTAAGCCCCTCCATTTGCAACTGGTTCCTTGACTTCTTAACTAACAGACTTCAGTCAGTGATGATCCACAACTTCTCCTCTTCCACCATAACCCTCAGCACTGGCTCTCCTCAAGGATGTGTGTTGAGCCCTCTCCTGTTCACTCTGCTCACATATGATTGTGCAGCTACCCATCCAGGCTGTCATAAAGTTTGCAGCTGATACAGCTGTGGTGGGATGCATCACAAACTATGATGAGTCCAGCTACAAGCAGGAGGTGGAACACCTGGAGAGCTGGTGCAAAGAGAATAACCTTCACATTAGCGGTGGGCGATATGGCTCAAATATTATATCGTAATATTTCAGAGCATCCTGACGATAACGATAAATTTCGTGATATGACACAAATAAAAAAAGAAAGAAATAAGTTCTTTATTTGACAAAATTAACTTAACATGTTGCTTTGCAGTATTATAATTTTTTAAACAACGGGTAATTTTACTGAAATTAATTTATTTAGTAAAGTATTCAGTCTCCAAGTACTGTATAT
>JBBPBX010010143.1:41908-58499 GCA_038048925.1 Garcialebias charrua | reverse complement strand
ACACACACACAACACACACACACACTCACATTTGTTGGGTTTTACACGTATGTTTTAATTGCAGAAGATGGCTCTGTATGTCTTCTATCAACTGAACACAATTCCAGGGATTGTCATGTCCCCACTTGGGAGCGCCACTGCTTATTGGTCAAAAATGAATACCAAGTACTGCCATCTCACTCATAAATCACACAACAACAATTAAATGAAATAAATTGTCACAAGCCAGTGCATGGCTAAAGCTTATGACAATAAAGTGTTCACTGAAAATCACTCAAGCAGAAAGCACTTCTCAAATGTTACGACTGAAGATATAATGATTCCATCACATAACACAGCTATGAACAGTCACCAAGTGATATGGGCAACTTCACACTCTGCAAAATCCAATTACAGCACTAATTCTCAGCATCACACCACAATTATGCAAGATTCATGTTTTGCAGACAGTATATAAAATAAGCAAAATACATTACATTTATTATCTGCACAGTCATAACAGTTTACATTGGACTACGGTACTCATTTCACAGAAAGCACGGTGGCTCTTACCTTTAGAAGTTCTTCTTTTTGGTATTTTTCTTTGCAAAGTCACAAACCAAGTCCTCAAAGTCCAGCACCCTCACCAGCTCAGACTCTTGGTACTTGAAGCATTCCTTGTTTTGTTAGCTCTTCTACCGTAGACATTTCTTCAGTAAAGTTAGCTGCCGTTGTTAGCTCAGGTTTAGCCTGGTTGTAACCAGACCCTTGTCCTTCACTTCGTTTTGGACTAGGGTCTGGCATTCCTGCCATTGAAAACGATTTCTCCTGGAGATTTTTGAATGGACCAATCAGAGAACAGAAGGTGGAGTTTTGTTAGTTTAGCCTGGCGAGGTCCAGGCTATCAGATAAATTGCTCAGAAACCACTCGGTGGATATTTTTTCTGCCACCAGTGTGTAATTATATGGCTCTAATTTACTGACTGTTGGCCTAGATAAAACATTTGAGATAAAATTCGATTTTTTATCATTTATTTTCGTAGCGCACCCGAGGCTGTTTGGAAAATGTCAAACCGAAACTATTTAAATCCAGCAGATTTGACCATTTCGTGAATTGATTTAGGAACTGTTAAGCTCAGGAACACTTCTGATATAACGTCAGCTAAGAAATATATTTTTTATCAGCAGAGAAATAATAGTTTTTTACCTTGTTTTGATGAAAATTCCTTCGTGGCGGCAGCCATTTTGAATGACGACGTCAGTCGACATCGTTCAAAACTCCGCCTTCTGCTCTCTGATTGCTCAGGAACACTTCTGATATAACGTCAGCTAAGAAATATATTTTTCTCAGCAGAGAAATAATAGTTTTTTACCTTGTTTTATTGAAAATTCCTTCGTGGCGGCAGCCATTTTGAATGACGACGTCAGTCGACGTCGTTCAAAACTCCGCCTTCTGCTCTCTGATTGGTCCGGTCAAAACCTACCGGAGATATCCTTGTCTATGGGACAAGTCCCAGACTGTGCAGTGAAGGGAAATGAGAATTGAGCGGAGCTGTGCAGGAAGGCGAGGGCCAGGCTAGCTCAGGTTGGGTTCATTTGTAGAAGGCAACGCTTCCAAGCTAACGTTGCTGGTTAGCTCAAAATCTTCTAATTTCTAGCTTTAAAAAAAAAGCTGGATATCTGGCCGCCCGATTATGAAAACTGGCAGCTCCATGATCGATAAGGACAGCGCAAGCCTTTTCATCGACTGTCCCCCACAATGCTGGGTCGCACACCCGATAAAACCAATCTGAACTGGCGGCGCTGCTACAGCTGTTTTATAAACTCGGTTAGGGGGCGGGCCAGCGGCGCGGCATGTTACTATGGTTTCCAACTCAGTGAAGATAATTTTTTTTTTTTTATTAAAATTAAAAATAACAGGAAGAGCGTGGATCTTACTGGTTATCTCTGTGGCTGTCGTATTTAAAATCTAAGGATATTTTATTTTCTTTCTTCCCCAAAACTGCAGTGGGCTCCCTGCGGTGGGCCCCATGGTGGACGTGGGCCCCTGGGCCTGTGCCCAGTTGGCCCATTTGATAATCCGGGCCTGGCAGAAATAGCTGAAAGGAAGACTTTAATCGTTGAATGAGAACGACCCTTTTCCAAGAGATCCTGAAGGAAGGTCAAGATTTGGACCAGGTTGCATGCATAAGAAACAATATTTCTTTCTGAGCACCAAGCCTCCAAGATACGCCATTGGGCGTATAAGAATTGTGTTGACCCTGCGCGAGCATTCTGTATGGTTAATACCACGTTCTCGGGCAGGCCTGTCACCATCAGCCTGTTTCTTTCAGCCGACAGACTGAGACTTCTGGCAGTTTTTGGCCTGGGTGGCCGCAGCGCCTCCTCTGGTGAACCAGAGGCCAACAGCCCCTGGTTGTCCACCAGGTTTGGGAGAAGGCAGCTTGTTCCTGAGTTGTCCTGCTCAGAGATAATTGAGAATGGGCTCAACCTGTCATCTTTGTTAGACAGTTTTGGAGGAGAACTATTCTTATCTTTCTCCAAATTATGGGGCTGCAGAGCACGTAGGCGAGCAAACCTCCTTACTCCAGTCCTTTTAGTGGAGTGGCCTCGACCATTGACCCTTGGCTTCGATCGAAGCTCTGGTGCCAGGCAAACAGACCGGATCCCGAATAAATTTTAAAGACAGTTTTGGATCAGCACGTAGAGACAGGTCACGTGCTACCTGACTGCTGCATGAGTTTTGCGTGTCCCTCGTTAATAACAAAGAAGCATTCGCCACACAAAAGCGTGGGGGAGGGGTTCCTTTTAGTCTTGGTGATAAGGAGTGCAGATTCCCTCGAACAACAGGAAGAGGAATCTGATTACATACAGACTTGTTTTTGTTTACAGCCAGCTGAACACAGCCTCCCTGAAGGTGTGAAGCTTTAAGCTGCATGAAGGTGCCTGAAGCAGCCCCCCCGTTGAGAGACGTTGTCGACTCTGTTCCTTGAGCTACGGCCACGTCATGTGCCCGTCTGTTTGGTGTATTGCTGTCTCGCCTTTGATAATGGGGCGACAGCCTGAACACGTGACCTTCCTCACCTGCCTCTGCAAGGGGCAAGGAGGGAGTTCGCCGCATATGAAACAGAAGCAGTCTGCCGGGGCTTATTTAATATTCTAACACCCCGTGGGCCGTGAGGGAGGGGGGGAGAAAAAAACCTCCCTTTATGACGGCGGGCAGGTCAGAAGGATCTGCTTTGCTGGGAGAAGCTGTCTGTTTTTTTTTTTGTTTTTTTTTGGAGTCAGTAAAACAGAGAATTGCTGTTTCATGATTTTATTTGTGCTTACGTGACATGACGTATATTATTTTAAGTCACTCACAGCAGGGAGGGCATGGATGGTGCATGCTAAGAACAAACCAGCTTTTTGTACAGTGTTACAAATAAAGTCTGGGTTTAGGCGGATCATTCCCGTTAGCGTGTGGGCGGGTGACGTGTAATATGAAAACGTGAGCCTGGTTCATCAGGCCCGTTTCTGTCTGTCATCATGACTCGCCGAAGAGGCCTTGTGTTTGGACATCTGGCGAGGGACAAACCTGTTCTTGTTCCAGGCATACTCGTTACGAGGAGGACCCGAAGGGGGTCTCTAACTGGGCTCCTCCTCGTATGCTGGCCGCTTTTGTGGTGGGGCACGCGTCGTCGAGTGGTGCCTAGGCTGGGCAGGTCTTCCCCCCGCATTTTCCCTTGGGGAGGCGAAGCTTCTACGGGAGATGCCCACCCAGAGAGCCTCTGCCTGTTTGCGTCTTTAGTCCAGCTTCGTCTGAATCTGTTCCAAAGCTTTTCCAAACAGCCCTTCCGGCAGTATCGAGTGATGGAGAAAAGGCACCTTTTGTCCCTCGGGTAAGTCCGTCAGTGTCATCCAGAGATGGCGGGTCGCAATGATCACCTCCGCCATCCCTCTGCCCTGAGCAACCGCACCAGGCCCCATCATTCGGAGCACGAAGTCAGTTGTTCTGCGGGCTTCTTCTAGTAATTCGGTAGCCGCTTGCTTGTCCGTTGCTACTTGAAGCTGCTGCAGCTTTTCTGCCATGTAGGCTTGCATCATCGCGGACGCGTTCATGGCGCGCCGCAAGTCCCTGAGCCCTGTAGCATTTCTCGAGGAGAGACGCCGAGGCCCGGCAAACCCTGCTGGGGAGAGTTGGTTTTGCTTCTGAAGAGTTTGGGGCCAGGTGAGACGCCAGAGTGTCCTCTATTTGAGGCACGTTAGCTAAACCCACCTTGTCCATTCCATCCACATCGAAAAATTGTGAATGGGGAAGAAGCATAGGGGCTTGTGGGTGAGTCAGGTGCATGTTAGTTCCGTGAGAAAGTCTGGGAACACAGGCATCCTCTGCCTCGTGGTAGCATGTTGCTTTGAATAAAAGTAATTTCCCGCTAGCCTCGTAACCTGTTGGCGAGGCGGGGGTTCGGGCCAGGGCACCTGTAGTGCGTCCGTTGCTCTGTGGCACAGTTCAAACAGAGCAGAGTTGGAAGAGTCCGTGTCCGGGAGAACGAGTAGGGGGGTCTGGGCGAGTGTGTCACCCTGATCCTCCACCTCTACGTCCGCCTCCTCCATTGAAAATTCACCCGAGGCAGAGATTGATAACTCGTCGTCGTTCATCATACCCCGGGTGTCGAATTCGACAGTCAGGTCTTCCATGTTGGCCAACGCGTCGGGGGTGTCACCCCATTCGACCCGCGTGCTGTCGTGTAAAGCCATACTCTCCAACTCCGGCGTGGGGGTGAGAGGCTCCGTGGTGTCTGCGTCCGCAGAAGTGGCCGAGGTCCCCATGGCCTTGGCGACAATGTCGACCCGATGCCGCAGCACCGCATCCATCATAATGCTGCAGTGTAGGCAAAAGTCAGGTGTATCCAGCACAGTTTTTGCATGAAGCATTCCCAGGCAGACAGGACAGGCCTCGTGGGTGTCCGTCGCCGAGAGATAAAAACCACAGCCACTTGGGCAAGGGCGCGAGGTGGGGCTCGCCGCCGTGGTGGTCTTCCTTGGAAGTTTCACTTTCCGCTTCCCCCTCTCCGGAGCCATTCTGTCCGAGATGAGATGAGCGAGTCCTTCCAGAATTTTTGTCTTCTTTCTTGAGATGTCTCCTCCGTCGTGTTTCTTTCGCTGGCCAGCCCGCTAGCTTGACGTAGCAAGGCAGCCTCCTTTTTTTTTTTTTAAATGGCGTAGTTAGCACTGTCACGAAGCAATCTGTAGAGAGAGGAGAGAAAACTTTGGGGTTAGGTGGAAAAATGCTGGTATGCAGGAAATAATTCTCTGTGCGCTCTGTGTAGGAAGCGAGCTCACCTCGAATGAGCGATAAAGGCACCAGAGAAGTCCCGCGTAGAGGTAGTTCAGGTTTAAGCGAGGTGAAAGGCAAAAAAGAGGAAGATGGAGGGGTGGACGCCGCTTAAGTAACCAAAGGGCGGGGCCTCTGGCGCGGCGGTGACGGCCCTAGCCGTAAAGGCGTGAGTATATTCCTTCAGGTAATCGCGCGGGGTGCAAATCCCATAGCAAGTATGTTGCACCGAGAGAACATGACTGAAAGGGAACTGAAAGTTATGCACCATAACTCAACTCATGTTCCCTGAAGGAAGGGAATGAGGTGCAACATACTTGCTATGGGAATTGCGCCTCCGCGCGATTACCTGAAGGAATATACTTACGCCTTTACGGCTAAGGCGTCAACGCCGCGCCAGAGACCCCGCCCTCTGGGTGCTTAAGCGGCTGACGTCCATCCATCTTTCTCCAAAATTGCAATTCACCGAGCTTTCAGCATTGAAAAGGGCCAGATATGTTGCACCTCGTTCCCTTCCTTCAGGGAACATGAGTTAAGGTGCATAACTTTCAGTTCCCTTTCAGTCTGGTCTCTCAGTGCAACATACTTGCTATGGGAACGTAATCCATTCACACCCTTGAAATGCTCAGCAAAGTGCATGTGAGAACATCCATCCTAAAAAGACAGGCAGCTCCTAGCTGCTTTTTACATGGAATGTAGACAGCACATGCTAAGAGGAAAACATGCCCAATGTAAAGAACATCAACGTGATGTTTCCACTGGGCATATATATGTACAACACCAACTAGAGACAGCTTAAGAGTGCTCCATCAGTGTGAGTACTTATCATCTCCTTTTCCCACTGGAGCATCCTGAGAAACAGGAGGAGCAATGGACCCACCACGTCACAAGAAATTGGGTGACAAATGTGGAGGTAGAAAACCCAGGCCAAGCATAGGGTAACCTCCCAGGTCCTTACTAGAAAACATTTCTTTCTTTTATATATAGGGCACGACTAACAAGTGGAGCCCATCCTGATGTTGGAGATCAGTTAGGGAGAGGGGAAACCCTTCCAATATACATATCCAAGGCAAAACATAAACACCAAGGGGTATCCTTGTGAATGTTGTTACTGTTTGTTTTGGGACAAAGCAACCAAAGCCTTAGGCTCTCAGCCAGTTCCTTTCAGAGGCCAGGCTGAAAGTTGCCATAACCCTGGACGTGGGTATAGAAGCTGTCCACGTGCCTGAGTCAGCAGATCCCTGTGAGAAGGCAATTGCCATGGTATCCCTGATATCATTGAGATCAGCTCCGGTAACCACGCTTTTTGTGGCCATCTGGGAGCTATGAGAATCAGGGAGAGGGCTCCCTGGCGTACCTGTTCCAATGTCGCCACGGTCAGAGGGACAAGTGGAAAGGCATAGTAGAGCACCCCTGCAGGCCAATCATGTGCCAGAGCATCCATACCCAATGGATCGTCTGCTTCACTCAAGGAGAAGTAGAGGTCACAGTGTGAGCTAGCCCTACAAGCGAACAGGTCCACAGAGGCTCTCCCAAATCGTGACCAGACCTGTTCCACAATCCGTGGGTTCAGGCTCCATTCTGATGCCAAAAGAGGTCATCTAGAGAGGGCATCTGCTCCATAATTTAGTTCACCAGGGACATGAGTCGCCCTTGTAAGGATGGCTCCCTCTACTGGTCTGTCTCCCTCCTTACATCCTGTGTCTGTCAGCTCTGCGTCTCTGGTCTACGTCTCAGGTGTTTGTGTTTTAAGTTAATTAGGAAGCATATTTAGTCAACGTTCATGTGTACCTCGTAGTCGGGTCATTGTCCCTGTTCCCTGGTGTGTCGTAACCCAGCTCCTTGGTCTCGTGAGTACCTCTTGCCTGTATGTTTAGGATTAGTACTTCAGCCATAGTTAGAGCGTCTGTTATCGTTTTGTACTGCCATGTCAGAGTTTGTTTTTGCCTTATTAAAGTATTTTATTTCACGACTCGTGCCTCTGTGAGTCTGCCTGTCTGCACCATGGGACTCATCCCTCCACTCCATACCAAACCGTGACAGAATGACCCGACCATTTTGAGTCCCGCAGACAGGTATTATAGACTTACCTAGAGGCTGAAAATGTCTGCTCGGAGGGAAGCTGCAGCCATCAGAGTTGGTGGGCTTGGAGCAGCAACAGGCCCGAGTCGGAACAGTTCCCGTCTCCTAGCTGGTCGCGGAGCAAGAAGGGAAGCGTCGGGGCGGCCGCTCCGACCAGTTCGCTTCCTTCGCTCCTGCTCGAGCCATCTCGCTGTGGGATGTGTCCGACGACGAGTCGGATTCGGACTCGGAGGACCTCTTGCCGTTTCCAGCTCCAGAAACATGGCGCCGCCGGAGGGGGGCGGCGACCGGCGGACACACATTTCCGGGTTTCAGCCCGGTTCCCCCTCTGTTTCTCCCAAACTGTCTGAAAAACATGGGAGGATTTCGCTGAGGGGGGGGTACCCACGTCCATGCTCTGTGGCGTCTCGGGGGAGACATGCTTTGAGGGGGGGTACGAGATCCCACACAACACGTCTGCAGGGGACATGGAGTCTCCTGCACGACGCACAACCGAGAGACCTCCTCACACGACTCCTTCGCTGAAGGAGTGTATGAGCACCCGCTCTGAAGAGAAGCTGTCTGATCGCACGTCAACCACAGGGGTCGCTACACCTGCAGGACTCACACAGGAAGAGCCTGCAGGAAACACAGGAGAGTGTTCGAGCTCTCACTTTACTGAGGAATGGATAGATCCCACCTCGACCACAGGGGTCGCTGTGGGACAAGGATCCGAGGCCATCCTCACTCTCCAGCAGATACACAGACTGTTTTCTGCTGCCATTGAAGGGAACATGAGGGAGACCCTATATTGTGTCTTTAAACACATATAGTGCTACCCAGATGTAAAGGATTTTAACAGGGGTCAGTATTAAGCTGACCTCTTTATCCTTAATTAATTTACTTATTCAGATTGAATAGTAATTTCACGGATTCTTTTCTTTTTCAGTTTACCCAATATTTCTGTGATCTTTATGATGGATAAATAAATAAAGCCATTAAGTGACAGAGACGTTAACTTAGCTTGATATGTCAAAGACACTATCATTTATTTAAAATAAATCAACTAAATTAACACCATTACACTTGATTGACATGATTTCACTTTCTTGTAATTTAAAACGTCAGCACATTTAAATTGTAACAACAGACTTCAATACTGGATGTTAAACATATTTAGTCTGAGGGCTCTTTAACTTAAAAAATAGTTTCCAGCTTAGAAATGGAGATAAGGAAAGATTTAAGAGGAATTGGGAGGTTAAGAGAGGAAGTTTATCTTGCATTTATGAAACCAGATGACACTCTTCCATACGCGTCCAGCTAAGATATCATCACACCTCCAGCAAGCAAACAGCTGCTCCTTTACCTTAAGACGTCCGCCTTGGTTCTGGTAAAGAGCTGTGATCAGCCTTGGACTGACGAGTCGTCGGTCCCGCAAGTCCAAGCTGGACTCCACACGTGTTTACCTTGTCGGTGTCGGTGATACTTGCTTTCGTCGGCAGAAGCCGTGGCAGTCGTGGTTTTTTGGCTCAAGATAAACTTATTCCAGGAAGGAATAACAAAGTTTTGAGCTTACGCTCATTCGAAGTGGACTCATAACAGCAGGTTATCAGTCCTTAGCTGAAGACGAAGGTCGTTAGCTCTTGACCAAACGTACCCCAGCTCTTTGGGAAAGTTCACATCTCTTTGAAGTTCCCAGTAGACTCTGAACCGTTCCAGCAACAGCTTAGAACTTAAAGAAGGATCCGAGAGGAGTGAGACTTGGCTCTTTTTCATTGGTCCACTTGTTATCACTATTCAAGGTGAAATTCAGCGCAGAGAAGGAAATTGTTTAGGAAAAGTATCTGAGTGAGAGACTTTCAGACGCTAGATGAGAGTTTTAGCTGAAACTCGACAAAAACAATTTCTGTATAAGTCAGTTTGACATTTTAGCTGAACTTTGACACCTTTTCATTTGCAGAAATGACACATTGATGTTTCACATTTAAAGAATAACAGCATATAACATATATCATGAAAATGACAAAAGTTATTCTTTTGATTACATTAGAATAAAATCAAAGATAGAAATAGTCTCTTTTGGTGACTATATTCTCAGATTACAACTAATGGAATAATTTGTAGTAAATGTCTTGTTTTACTGAGAGGTCAGTAAAGGTCATCTCTGGAACAGTTCAAAAATACACAGGTGTATCAAAGTGGACACGGTCATGCCCATTACACCATCAATAACCTGGACCCACATTATAAATATAGGACTTATTCCATTATTGAACACATAATCATTAACAGTACTTGTTTAATATCCAACCCAGGCCTCACTCAGATGTTGACATTGGTTAAAGCTCTGAAAGATGAAGCGTTTGTTTTAAAATGTGCTTTCACTCCAGCCTCCACAGAGGACGCTGACGCTGCGTGCTTTGCAGCAACAGAGGGCACTGCTCCCAGGACTCCTGTTGAAGGTGCTGACGTCCCTGCACCAACAGAGGGTGCTGAGGTCTCGGCACTGACAGAGGATGCTGCACCACTGGCATGTGTGGAGGGTCCAGATGTCTCTCCAGTATCCCCAGAGGGTGCTGTAGCCATGACTCCAGAGGGCGCTGCCATTGTGAACACTACAGCCGACTCCTCTACATCACCAGGCGGTGCTGTTCTGCCTGTGGCACCAGGAGGTGCTGTTCTACCTGTGGCACCAGGGGGTGTTGTTCTGCCTGTGGCACCAGGGGGTGCTGTTCTGCCGGTGGCACCAGGGGGTGCTGTTCTGCCGGTGGCACCAGGGGGTGCTGTTCTGCCGGTGGCACCAGGGGGTGCTGTTCTGCCTGTGGCACCTGAGAGTGCTGTCCAGCCTGTGGCACCAGAGGGTGCTGTCCTGACGATGGTACCAGGAGGTGCTACACCACCAGTGCCTACAGGTCCTGCTTCTACATCGCCTACAGAGGGTGTTGCATCCACATCATCTACAGAGGGTCCTGCCTCCGTATCGTCCACAGAGGGCGCTGCGTCAGGTCCTGCTTCTGCATCGCCTACAGAGGGCGCTACATCTCCAGCATCGCCTACAGAGGGCGTTGCATCCACTTCATCTACAGAGGATCCTGCCTCTGCATCGTCCACAGAGGACGCTGCGCTGCGTCAGGTCCTGCTTCTGTATCGCCTACAGAGGGCGCTGCATCTCCAGCATCGCCTACAGAGGGCGTTGCATCCACTTCATCTACAGAGGGTCCTACCTCCGCATCGTCTACAGAGGGCGCTGCGTCAGGTCCTGCTTCTGCATCGCCTACAGAGGGCGCTGCATCTCCAGCATCGCCTACAGAGGGCGTTGCATCTACATCATCTACAGAGGTCCTGCCTCGCACCGTCCACAGAGGACGCTGCGTCACCAGCATCACCTACGGAGGGTCCACTCACCGTTGACGTCTTCACGTCGATGGAGGGCCCACTCACCACTGACGCCTCCACGTCGATGGAGGGCCCACTCACCACTGACGCCTCCACGTCGATGGAGGGTCCACTCGCCACTGACGTCTCCACGTATGTCTCCACGTCGATGGAGGGTCCATTCACCGTTGACGTCTCCACATCGATGGAGGGTCCTCGCACTGCTGTCGCCTCCACGTCAATGGAGGGTCTACTCGTAACGTTTGAGGTCTGCACGACTCACGTTACCTGTCCAGAGGGGTCTCAGGAGAGAGCCCCTCACGTTACCTGTCCAGAGGGGTCTCGGGAGAGAGCCTTTCACGTTGCTTGTATCGGGAGGGTCCTAGAGGACGCCTCCCACGTATCCTATCTCGAGGGGTCCCAGGAGTGACCCCCTCACGTATCCTACCTCGAGGGGTCCCTGGAGGGAGCCCCTCACGTTTCCAAGCTCCGGGAGGGTCCTGGAGTACACCTCCCAAGAGGTCTCGCAGCCGGAGGTCTCGCAGCCGGAGGTCTCGCACCAGGAGGTCTCACAGCCGCAGGTCTCGTAGCCGGAGGTCTCGCAGCCGGAGGTCTCACAGTCGGAGGTCTCGCAGCCGGAGGTCTCGCAGCCGGAGGTCTCGCAGCCGGAGGTCTCGTAGTCGGAGGTCTCGCAGCCGGAAACCTCGCAGCCGGAGGTCTCGCAGCCAGACGTCTCCACCACACCGATGGTGGGTCTCCACATGCATGATGTCTCATGGCTTGGCGCCACTGCCCCGCATGATGGGGCTCCTGTTCTGGGTGGGCCTTGGAGGGTCCCACCCTCGTCTTCGACTGTCCTGGGACCTCGTCACCAACGGAAGCTCCTGCTCGATGGGCCTCGTCACCAACGGACGCTCCTGCTCGATGGACGGCGTCCGGGTCGCCCGCCTGAGGTGACTCTGCGGGATGGACGGCCTCGCGGTCGTCCACCAGACGGGTTCCTGCACAATGGACGGTCTCTCCCGGTCACCCACCTGAGGGGTCCTTGCCCGGAATCGACGTCCTGGTCTAGATGTTTGGGCGCTTGTTAGTTTTCTAGGTTTAGCCTTTTGTGTTTGGCATTTGTCCCAGGCCCTATTCCTGTTGGTTTTTGGTTTGTTGTCCTTGTGTTTTGTCCCTTGTCCTTGTGTTTTCTCGTGCCCGCCGTCCCTGCGTTTCCTCCCTCCGCCCGCCCTGTTTTTTGGGGGGTGTTCTTTGGGGACGCCGGGGGGCGTCTTTGAGGGGGGGTACTGTAAGGATGGCTCCCTCTGCTGGTCTGTCTCCCTCCTTACATCCTGTGTCTGTCAGCTCTGCGTCTCTGGTCTACGTCTCAGGTGTTTGTGTTTTAAGTTAATTAGGAAGCATATTTAGTCAACGTTCATGTGTGTCTCATTGTCGGGTCATTGTCCCTGTTCCCTGGTGTGTCGTAACCTAACTCCTTGGTCTCGTGAGTACCTCTTGCCCACGCCCGGATTTTCGCAGGGGCTACCCTGGGCTGGAGCCCCTGGCCCCGGGATTTTAGGGGCCCCCAGAGCCTCCGGCCCGCCCCCTAAGTTTTTTTAGTCTCAAACACGTTGTCTCACACAGGAGAAAACTGTTCTTGTCAGGTTTCATGTAAAACTGGATGATTTTATCTATACGCATCAGCGCGGCTGGTCCCCTCCCGCTGCCGGCGGGGGAGGGGGGGTGCGCGCAGCCGGTCCGCTGCCGGCGGGGGAGGGGGGTGGGGTGCGTGGCTGCGGCCGGTCCCCCACCCGCCGCTGGTGATAAGGAAGAGAAAGCGGAGGTGGAGGTTGCAGGAAAGAAAAGTGAGAGGAGCTGGTGTAGAGGGAGCAGCCATACAGGGGCGGCTAGAGGAGATGGAGCTGGGGGCCCCAACCAGAAACGAGGGAAGAGAAAAAATGTTGAAGTGGCTGCACGGGCCAGCAAAATGTGTGCAGAGATGAGGGAGTGGACAGTGACAGTGAGGCTGGTGCTCTGAGTTCAGTGAAGCCTCTGTGTCACAGGCTGACTGAGCCTCGTTATCCTGTGGAAACTTTACTGTCTTCCCTCAAACAGGCAAAAGGACTGAGAGGAGTTAAAGTTGAAAGTCACTTTCCAAACCTGAGAACTTATGACTCAGCCAGACATTACATAAGGCACAAAACAGAATCTGGGTTCACTGACCAAGAAATTTTCAGATTAAAGAAAATAATGAGCAAAGTCAGAAAACAATTCTGAACAAATGATGAACACCAGCATTTTAATTTTTCTTATACTCTTTTTGTACCCACTTTTAAACATCTCACTCAACATGGATTAAAATAGCATCTTTAAAAATCAACGGAGCTAGAGAGGCTGTGAAGCGCGCACTGGTTTACCAAACCATTAAGTATAAAAGCATTGACGTTCTGCTTTTACAAGAGACACATGATGCATCAAATGAGACAGTGGCGCAGGGAAGTTTGTGTTGAAGTCCTGGCAACAATAGCTATTCAGTGATTTTATTTTGTGATGCAAGCATTATATTCTAGTTTCAAACCCTAACATGTGGTTTTGTATTTAACCAGTTCAGGGTTGTTTGTAGTTTGTGACAACTGGCATATTAAAGTTGTGAGTTGTGAAAACTTACTATTCAGTCATTTTCTGCTCATCAAAGCAAAACTAACAAACAAACATACTGATATATATATATATATATATATATATATATATATATATATATATATATATATATATATATATATATATATATATATATACAGTATATGTGTGTGTGTGTGTGTATACCGGTACCGGTATATATATGGGCCCCCATGTTGACTCAAGCCCAGGGGCCCCCATCCTCCTAAATCCGGCCCTGCTCTTGCCTGTATGTTTAGGATTAGTACTTCAGTCATAGTTAGAGCGTCTGTTATCGTTTTGTACTGCCACGCCAGAGTTTGTTTTTGCCTTATTAAAGTATTTTATTTTACGACTCGTGCCTCTGTGAGTATGCTTGTCTGCACCACGGGACTCATCCTTCCACTCCGCACCAAACCGTGACAACCCTAAGTGACAAGATTCTTGGAGCACACCATGTGAGCATCCTTTGCGCCAGTCCGAGGAGGGCCTGGGACCTTGTCCCTCCCTCTCTGTTGATGAAGGACACTGTGGTCCTGTTATCTGATTTCACTAGGATATGTTGTCCAGCAATCAGACCTTTGTTGAAGAAGTATTTTAATGACAGGAATATGGCCAGCAACTCCAGGAAGTTGATATGTAATCTCGCTTCCTGTTCATTCCAAAGGCCGCGGGCGTTCTGATTTCTACAGATCGCCCCCATCCTGTTTTTGAGGCGTCCGTCGTGATGACCACACAAGATGACACCCTTCCCAGTGAGACCCCTTCCGTGAAAACAGACAAATCTCTCTAGGGTTCCAGGGCCTTCAGGCACTCTGAATCTATCCTAACCTTTCCTGCTTGATTAGGCAGGTCCGGTTGTATTCGTTGGTTTAGCCATACTTGTATGGGTCGCATTTTCAGTAATGCGTATGGCACATAGGGAATGGTTGCCGCCAAGAGACCTAAAAGGCGTTGGCAGGTTTTCACAGGGACCCGTTGGTCCAGTTTAAATCTTTCCAGGCAACGGCGAATGGAGGAAACTCGTTCCTTCGAGAGCCATGCTTTGTACCGGACAGTGTCGATCTGTACTCCCAGAAATACAGTAACCCGTGATGGAGTCAAATCACTTTTTTGTAGGTTTATGACAAAACCGAGAGACTCCAGGTGAGATATCACTCTATAGGAGTGTGACTGGGCCTGCTTTCTGCTTTCAGCCAGAATCAGCAGGTCATCCAAGTAATTCATGACCATGAGTCCTCGATTTCTAAGAGGTGTCAGGGTTGCATCCAGACATTTAGTAAATGTACACGGAGCAGTCTTTAAACCGAAGGGTAAAGCTTTGAATTCATAAGCGTTTCCCTCGAACGCAAAGCGGAGGAACTTTCTGTGTTTCCTCCTTACGCCTATATGAAAATAGGCATCTTTTAAATCCACTGTACATGCGTAGTCTCCTGGTCTCACAAACTGGAGAACTTGCCGTAGTGTAAGCATCTTGAACTTAAATGTTTTAATCCTTTTGTTGAGAGTCCTGAGATCCAGAATCGGTCTCAGGGATAGATCCTTTTTGGGTACCAGGAAGTACTTGCTGTAGTGACCAGAGCGTAGCTTGCGTCCTGAGATCAAACTAATCACTCCCTTTTGCAGCATCGTCGAAACTTCCTCCCTCAGCACGTGTGCACATGTAGGGTTGATCTTAGATTGCAGCACCCCTGTGAAGTGGGGCAGTCTTTTTGAGAACTGCAACTTGAGCCCGTGACATATCCTTGTCATGACCCAGTCATTTGGTAGACACGCCTTCCAGGCCTGCGCATGCGTGCTGAGCCTAAAGGGCATGTTGAATTGCTGCTCATCGTGTTTTAGCGCCGGAGCGCTGACCTTTGACCCCTCTCGCGCTTTTTCGAGCAGGGTGGTCGGCCCGACAGAAGATATTGCGAGATCTGACCGTCTCTGGCAAAGCTTGTGTATCTTTTTGCGGTTCATAGTTTGACCACATGGTTTGTTTATAAAAATGGGACTCGAGTCAAGAACCAGGGCAGTCTGTGCTTTGGTACTTTTATTTTTGTACATGTCAAACAGTGTTTGTTTTGTTTACACATGCAATAGGCGACTCATGTTTGGTACGCGCACACAAGCTACCAGCTCCTCGTAGTTTTTTACAAGGGGAGACTGGGCTCAATAGGTTAAGTTCCCGTACCACGTGGGCGGGCAAACCTGTAAAATTATCAGTTTGTCCTACTTCATCAGGTCCGAATAAGCTTTCCACACGGGGTTACTGAAGAGGTCCTTGGCCGGTACTGGAAATATTCACCGTCACCAGCGGGTCTTTTCCGTCTGAGGCCACGCATGCCTTCCTATGGGGGTCCAAAGCTTTTCCTCGGCAACCCCTCTCGGAGGGCTTCCGCCTGTTTGAGCCTTTGTTCCAGCCTTTGTTCCAGCATGGCCTGGAAGCGTTCCAGGGCTTCCCCGAAGAGTCCCGTCGACTCGATCGGGTGTTGGAGGAAAGTGGACCTCTGGTTTTCCGGGAGGTCCGACAACGTTAACGAAAGATGGCGCTGGGCGACAACTATTTCCACCATTGCTTTGCCTTGGGAAATGGCTATTGTCCCCATCATGCGAAGCATGAGGTCAGAGGCACGGCGGACCTCCTCCATGGCCTCCGTTGCGGCTTGCTCGTCTTTTGTTACCTGGTTATCTTGCAGTTTTTCTACCAGGTACGCCTGTACCATGGTTGTTGCATTCATTGCACGAGCCGCGAGGCCCTGAGCCTTGTAGTACATCTCGAGTTGTTTCTCCGAAGCGCGACAAGCCCTGCTGGGTAGCGTTGGTTTCGTCCCCGTGGCTGTGGGGGCCAAGTGAGCCGCTAGAGTCTCCTCTATCACGGGTGCGCTGGTAAGGCCCACTGTCTCCATTCCCGCAACATCAAGGAGTTGGGATAGTGGCAGCATGATGGGAGCTCCGGTTTCCATGAGGAAGTCCGGAAAAATGGACATTGTCTGCGACGTTGTCAGCTGTTTCGCGTAGAAGTAGCTTCCCGCTAGCCTCGTAGCCTGTTGGCAAGGCATGGGGTCTGGCCACGAGACCTACAGGGCATCTGCCGCCCTATGGCACAGGTCGAACAGAGCAAGTACCGACAAGTCCGGTTCCGGAAGGATTTGCGCCAGGTTCTGGGCGGAATCCACAGTTTCTCCCTTGTGACCATATTCGACGTCTTGGTCGGACACTTCTGGCGTCGAGCCC
>JBBPBX010010143.1:0-40654 GCA_038048925.1 Garcialebias charrua | reverse complement strand
ACATCAGCACATGCTCTGAAAATGTATCCATAAAAAAACATGTTAAATGTTAAATGTTACTTTAGTGTCACAAAACAAAAAGCAGTCTTGCATGATCAAACAGCCACTGAAACAAAAAGTAACTTTTCCAAAACAGCTTCAGATACAAAGTGTTTAAAGTGATCAGAAAAACCAAGTTGCTGATTTTAAAAGCCAATTAGCTTCAGTTATGAAACAAAAGAAACAAACAAACAAACAAACAGTATCTTGGCCTAGCCTCCCTGTACAACAAGGGTCATCAGGTAGTCCCAGCAGGCCAAACAGTTGTACTATAATGCTCTGTGGCTGTGTCAACCAATTCCCACAGAAAAATATGTGCTACTAGAGCACCCATCTATTTCAACCTTGCCTGGTGGTGTCCTAGTAAAGGCAAGTTTCATCAGCTTACCTGAGCGAGCACCTACCTGGCACCAGTTGTGCTCACCAACAAATCCTAACACAATGTGACAATCCCACAAAAGTGTGATTGGTGAGATCCATGCATTTTAGGCCCTGTTTATACGGACACTGTGGGAGGAAACGGAGGTTTTGTGTATGTTAATTAGATGAAAAGTTTTACGTTTAGACGGGCGAATTCAATCCGCTCGAATCTCCCCCCTACCTCATGAATTCACTGTAGTTACCATGCCGGGCCATTAGATGGCGTTATGAATGTTTGAACCTTCACTATTGCACATGCGTGCTACCTCAGTCTTTTTTCCTCTCTGGCTAAAAGTTCAACTTACTACAAGTTGTTGTTAGCACGTTAACAACAAGTTAAAGCTGGAATTTGGATAAGAGTCGACAGATTTGACACCAAGTGGGACCGCTTCATCTAACAAGCTGCACACCAGTTGCTGACCGGACCGGAACCGAATCAACATGTCCGTGAGAATCAGCTGATTTACAGCAGCGCTACAAGGTAAACAATGTTCTTAATAATGTTTCCTTGTGTTAACTTCAATCACAGAACAACCAACTGAGGTTTTATTTTTATTTTTTCCTGCGAGGTCGAGCTGTCGTTCCACGAAGCGGACGGTTCGGATGTGGGTCCAGTGTCCACCATGAAAACAACGAGTCCAGTTCATAACAGTTCGGTTAACGTGTTTTTAAAAGTGTTCAATTTAATTCTCAGTGTTTGTGATGTACAGTTTGTGTTGTTGAATAAATAAATAAATTAAAAATCAACCTGGTGTCTTCATTTTTCAACATGCAACATGTTAGGCATGACGTAACGAGTCCAGATTGATGAATTTAGCTAAGATAAATTTATATATCTCCCACGCCAACATAAATACTGTTTATTATTGTTAAACTGTTATTAAATAGCACATTTAGTATGTTATAGTGCATCGTCCAGTCCACCGCCATTGTTAGAAATGCCGGCTGTCCGCGCGTGCATGCGGCGCGCATGTGTTCAAACAAAAGCTCCGCGGGAGATGTTTACATTATCAACGGGGGGTCAGCAAAAAAGATCCACCCTGAGCGTGGATCAGAAAAGATTCGGATTCAAAGAGGGGGGCCAGCGGTGTCGTGTCAACAGCAGGCAAAGACGCAGAGAGAAAGGAGCGGTTCCACTCAAAATATGCGCCGTGTAAACAGGGCCTTAGAGAATGAGAGTCTTCTCTCATGAATATTCTATGAGATCTCCCAAGTCAGATAATGCCCAATTTAACCTTTAAAGGTAGTGTGACATGAAGTTGGAAATTTGCATATTTGTCACAACATATATATCTTATATCATTCAGCTTTGTTGGTTTTTGCAAAATAAATTATACATATATTAAAATTTCATTACAAGTTATGGTAATTTTTTCGCTATGACACGCCCCTAGAAATCTGCGCATTTCTGCAAACGTCATCAATGACGTACAAACGGGAAGGCATCCGCTCTAGCTGCTCCAACGCGCATGAAAATAATAATGGCGGAGCATATGTCGAATCAGACAAGTGCAGCATTTCTAGAGTTGATCTAAGCAATTTGTCTTCAGTTTTGGAAGTTCTGTTAGTTCTGGTGATGAACAAGAGCCAGCAGGTTTTAATTCAGGTATTCAACCGTATTTATATGAACCTTACCGTTCAGGAAGTGAGTCTGAACCGAGACTGCAGAGGAGGAGAGACAGCTGCAGAGGAGGATTTTAGGCAGGAAAAGTCATGGAACCCGATCTATCTTGTGTACAGAGCACTGATTGGTATTTTTTTAATTAATGTATCTAATAATTATTCAACATTAATTATAGTTTAAAAATATGAGTACCTTTGAAGTATCTGTACTTTTTTAACGTTTATTTTAACATGAAAAACGTTCTAATTTCCACAGATGTAATGTGCATGTGTAAATACACTGAATTTTCAATATATCTTGAGAGTATATTTATGAATTATCACTTCAAAAATGAATTTTCACTGAAATAATGTCTGAATTACATCAGTGCATTTAATGGTAAATGGTAAATGGTAAATGGTAAATGGAGCTTATTTATATAGTGCTTTCCAGCCCCCTGTGATGGACCCCAAAGCGCTTTACAATACCAACCATCCACACATTCATACATACATTCATACACCGGTAGTAATATTTATGATTACTGCTTACTTACAGACTAGTTTTATCATAAAAATATTTTGAATTCAATGAAAACACAAAACAATTGTATTGTTTTATAAATATTTATCCACTGTAAATAAAGCAACGATCTGATATAATCACAAAATTATATAAATATATGCTGGTGGAGATTCTCAGTCATCCAGGACATCATAAAATAAAAAAAAGGGTTCAATACAGAAACAACTGGAATTTATTTGTTACAGAAAATGTTTCACCCTCTATCCAATTGAATTGAGAAAGCCCTATGGATAGAGAGCAAAATGTTTTCTGTTACAAATAAAGTCCAGTTATTTTTGTATTGAACGCCTTTTTTATCATATAAATATATCTTTATAATTTACATATAAAAATAAATATTATGTAATTTATTGGTTTTTAATGAAAAAAAGTTTAAACACATATATTACATTATTTTTAAGATGTTAAACAAATGGTACATTGACAATGTACACATTTTACAAAATTTTATGACACCAAAAAATTCTCTGTTTGACTTTGGTTTTTTTCATAAATTTAAATTTATTAAAAACAAAAACAAAAATATCAGAAATGTATGAATCTGTACAAAATCAACTAAAACATCTTTATTTTACAGAGTTCTATGGAGTTCCACTTCGATCATGTGTTGTGACTAGGATCTGCAACACTTTTCCAGCAGAAGATGCCTACACTGGCTTCAAGTGCCCCATGTTGAATGATTACTGGTATCTGGAACGTCACTCTGGAACTGCTGTGTAAATATCTGGATACTGAGTGGATGTGGCACGTGAACTTCATCTCCAGGCTGGTCATCTGATTCACCTGCGCAGAGAGCAATTACCTCCTTCCTAACGGCTTCCACATAGCCTGTCAAAGGCAAACAACAAACAAAAAAACATTATTTTTCAAAATACCTTTGTTCTTTGTGCCCTTTCTTAAACAAACTTGTACTCTGACAGATCTTGGAATTTTACCTTGTTTGTGTGGTTTGAGAATTCTAAGAAAACTGAAATAAAAATTATATATTTCAGAATCACGATTTACTTTTTTTTTAAACTATTTAGCAAGTTTTAATTGTGATTTGAACAACAGTTGAACAACTGGGAGATAAAGTTAGAGAGGCCAGACTGAGATGGTTTGGACATGTCCAGAGGAGGGACAGTGGGTATATTGGTAGAAGGATGTTAGAAATGCAGCTGCCAGGAAAAAGACAAAGAGGGAGGCCAAAGAGGAGATATATGGATGCAGTTAGAGAGGACATGAAGGTAGTTGGAGTGAGGACAGAGGATGCAGAGGACAGAGTGAGGTGGAGGAGGATGACTCGTTGTGGCAACCCCTAAAAAGGGAAAAGCCAAAAGAAGAAGAAGTTTTAGTTTACCTACATCTTGCCATGAAACATGCAGCACAGCTCTCCCAGATCTCAGCCGCTCATCACCAGGTGCACGGTGCTCCCGTTCTCTGGCGGGCAGTAGGCGGCAAATGCAACAGGGGTTGTCGAGTTTGGCGTGCTGGGGGCCCAGGCATCCCTCGCAGATTTGGTGCAAGTCGAAGCTTCAGATGAGGGTGACCTGGCATGCTGGACATGTTCTGGCCATCTTCGTTTTTTTTAAAGAGTAGGTCTTCAGTCGAAGGCTGGAAGACAAAGGGAGGCGATTGGGAGATCCTTCATGAATTGATTAGATCCCATGATTTAATTTGCATTTATGAAATGAGTAATAAGAAAATTAACAGTGCTTTTCATAAGGTTGAGTCTGACAACAAATAATTGTATGAGTTTGTTTCGTCAAAATAAAGTAACTTTTGTCAATATAAGCAGTAGAAGTTTTAATCTTGCTCTAATCATTTTATTTTATGCTCTATCAATGGAAAACTTTTTAATACAAGATATAGCTTTGAAAAAACGTGCTGGAGGTTCATGTGGGTTTATTTATCATTCTTCCTAGCAGATTTATCATTTTAAGACAGTCAATCGTCCAAAACTCTCATTAATAAACCCTCACGGAATTAATAAACTTACTGATGTTACTTTATCGCGCAGACATAATATAAAAATACATAACGAGGGGCGGCCGTGGTGTAGTGGTAATGGCAGTCGTCCCCCGATCGGAAGGTTGGCGGTTCGAATCCCGGTTCCTCACACCATGTGTTGTTGTGTCCTTGGGCAAGACACTTAACCCCGAGTTGCTCCCGGTAGGACTGGAAAGAACCTTGCATGGTAGTCTGCCGCTACCGGTGTATGAATGTGTGTAGCATTCAATGTGTGTAGCGCTTTGAGATTTTCACTAATGAAAAGCGCGTTATAAATTGAATTCATTATTATTATTATTATTATAACAAGCTACGTGGCTGTACTACTGATGTCGGCTAGTTTGATAGCAGCGAACAAAAACAACTTATTGTTAGTACTTGAATGTATTAACGGAATCAAAGGGTTATTATTCATCAAATACAGTTATTGGACACTCGATCAATGGAAAAGTGATTTAGACACGGTTTATTTCATAAACAGTTGCTAAGTGGGGTTACCTTCGTGATGTTGGTCTTTGTTGTTGGGCTAACGCTAAGCTAACAGCAAGGCCCGGTCGCGTTTGAGATTTATAATTTTAAGACAGTAAATCATCCAAAACTCTCATTAATAAACCCTCCATGAATAAAAAAAATTACTGATGTTACCTGATCGGCAGTAAGACGGTCGCTGCAGACATACAATTCTTTAGGACACCATCTGTCCTTCGTTCTCTGTACTTGTCCATTCTAGGCAAAGTTTCTCATCTTTTGGGAATTTGTGAATGCTCACTTGTTCACTGCTGATATTAGAACACCCAAATGCGCTACAACGTGACAGCATTTTTCAAGTTACACAAAAAAGAGGCGATCTTTCAGAAAAAGAATCGGTATGGCAAGCAATTAACACACCAGACAAACGGGCAAGGCTCTGCCTTCTCCCTGTTTGCACGTCACTGATGACGTTTTGTGGAAATGCGCTGATTTTTAAGGGCGTGTCCCAGAGAAAAATCTACCATAACTTGGAATTGAATTTGAATATATTTATAATTTATTTAGCAAAAACGAACAGAGCTGAATGATATAAGATAATAAATAAATAAATAAATGTCACATTTTTGTCATCTGTGTATGTTTCCCATACAAGATGAAATTCGTCTCTGCATTTAACCCAACCACCACCAAGTGGTGCAGTGGGTAGCCATAGAAAGCGCCCGGGAAGCTGGGAAATAGGTGTGCACTCATAGACACCCCAAGGTGTGTAGTGGCCGGGGTTCGAACCTGGGTCCTTCGGGTCCCAAGTCGGAAGCCCTGCCTCTTTATATGTTGTGACAAGTATGCAAATTTCCAACATCATGTCACAATCCCTTTAACTTTGAGTTCTCTCCTATCAGCACTGAGTGGAAAGAACTCGTTACAAAAACCCAATAGCATGCCAGAGGCTTTTAGACAAAATGATCTAGACTTTGGGCATACAATTAAACTGTCAGACGAAACTCCATTCAAACACAAAGCACGCCTCTGATGCCTGGTACCCACTGCACAACTCGAAACGCCCCTGCCGTCCCCTTTTGGCCGCTTGACACGGTCCCACTGGCCACTGAAGACCGTCTGATGACGCCCACTAGGGGGCAGCAGAGGGAGGGGTCTAGCTCGTCTTCCGGGTTCAGTTGTTGTGTTAACTGCACCTTGGACGGTCTTTGATGAGATTAAAACGTTTTTTTTATGTTTGGGGTGATCTACACTGGAGAGAACAGCAGCCTGTCAGCAGCAACTGTAAAAATGCCACGTTTATTACCGGAGTTTGGTTCCAATTCATGGAGGGTCGATCCGGTAAGTTTAAAAAGTCCAAAAAAAGTCCCGTTGTGGTTGTGTAATCAGATAGCGAGGCTCTCCCGACTGTTTGCCGGATGCGTCGAGCCTCCAGAGATCAACATTTGGGACGTCGGCGGCTCGACGGCTAGGTTGATTTGGACGCGCGCGTGCCCGCGAAGGGAACTTGGGCTGCCGCCGCGCCGCTTTGATCACTCGAATCGCGCCGCTTCCCTGGTCGCCGTGACTCCACGTGTCTCCTCATAGATTTTGAATGTAAACCGGCCGCTTCAGCCGCCCGAAATCGGGGCAGTGGGTACCAGGCAATACACTACAATGATCTGGAGGCAGTCCAAATCCAGAGTCCTCTGAACAGGCCCAGCCTTCCTCCTAGATGTTTAGTATTAGCAATAGTGGTTGTAATAATTTACTTTTGCCATATCTGCTAACTAAATAATGAGTACTGTACTTGAAGGAAACCACACAGTGGGTTACACCCTTCTTGGCACAATCACAGACCACTGAGCTACCACAGCCCTCTGTGTGGAGCAGAAAGCTGCTCTCTACGGCACCCGGGGGTGCAAATGGTGGGGGTTAAGGGCCTAGAAAAAAGGACTCCAGCCAGCCATCAGGTGAAAAGGAGGAACCCAGACCCAGACCAGTGGTCTTTCCGTATGTTGCGGGAGTTTCAGAGAAATTGAGATGTTTATTTTCAAAACATAACGTCCCAGTGGCTTTTAAACCCCAAAATACATTACGGCAAAGACTGGTTCATCCCAAAGATCCAGTCCCCCGGCACAAACAGAGTAATATTATGTATGTATTATGTATGTATTAGGGCAGCACGGTGGCACAACTGGTAGAGCTGCTGCCTCTCAGCGAGAAGGTTGCCGGTTCAAATCCCGGTCCGGGGCCTTTCTGGGTGGAGTTTGCATGTTCTCCCCGTGCATGCGTGGGTTTCCTCCGGGTACTCCGGTTTCCTCCCACAGACCAAAAAACATGCTTGTTAGGCTGATTGGTGACTCTAAATTGACCCTAGGTGTGAGTGTGAGAGTGGATGGTTGTTTGGTGTGAGTGAGACAGGTCCCTCTTGTAAATGAGTCCCCGTGACTCAACGAGGCTAGCCTGTATAAATAAAGGTTGAATGAATGAATGAATGCTGTTCAGTGTCAGGAGGGCTGTGATCAGTCTTACATCGGTGAAACTAAACAGCCACTGGCCAAAAGGATGGCCCAGCACAAAAGATCAACATCATCAGGCCAGGACTCTGTGGTCTACACTCATCTACAGGCCAGAGGTCACTGTTTCATGGATGAAGATGTTCAAATCCTTGATAGAGAGGAGCGATGAGAGGAGTAAAGGAGGCCATCTTTGTGAAAAGAAACCATCCATCATTGAACAGAGGTGGAGGCCTCCATGTTCAACTCCCCTCTTACAATGCTGTTATTGCTAGTATCACTCAGCCCTTTGTGAATCACAAACAACAATCAGGGTGCTAGCGATCCATCGTTAGGCTGATGGTCCTCCTTAATCATGTGAGCAGCTGGTTTTGGCTGTCAGTAGCAAAATGGTTGATCCACTATGAAAAGTTGCTATTTATAAGACTGAGCTGAATACAGCTCCTCAGACTGAAGAACTCTTTCGGAGGAAAGACGAAACGGTTCTAGAATTTTTTTTGTTTGTTTTGTTTTGTTTTTTGAATGTCCAGAGGACCAGACTTAACTTTTTTGATTGAGGGCCTAGAGTTGCATTCAGGGCCAAAAAAAAATCTGATCCGACCCAGCCCGCAGTCATAATTTCCAAACCCTACCTGACCCGATGAATTAACAGTAATTACAGGTCCGAAAACCGACCCCTCACCCCCCAAACATTTTTAATGAGTTATTAACAGTTGGGGATGTGCAGCTGAATAAAAGCAGCAGAAGATTCGGAGCTGAGAAGGTTTGTGCTTTCATGGCGGTAAAAAAGCATTTAAACCCTGTTTCTGCCTGCTGAATAGACTAGTGTATATGCCACGGATGGCGGTGATGTAATTCCGTTAAAATACAACCCACGTCCGCCACTTCCGAGTCCCATCCACTGCCGTTGTTGTTAGCATTAGCTCTTAGTAGCAGACCATGACAACGACTCAAAACGGGAAGCGGCTGCGAGCTACTGGCACCACACGTGAGTTCCGTTGTGTCCACCAACCGGTGGTTACAGCTGTTCCGTTCCCCCGCTGAGGGGGGGTTAGGGCGACAATGGATCGCGGCTATCCGAAGGGGAAACGTCGCTATAGATTTATATAGATTACTAATGTGTGTAGAGTTATTATTGGTGTGTATGCAGATGTTTTATTCATTGTATTTATTCATTTATGTTCGTGCCATTTCTGCTAACCAGAAGTGCGTCGCCCGGGTAATGAATGCGGAAGTGCTGGAACGGGAGTCCGTGGCATATACGGTAGTCTATTAGAGACACACGGACAGCTCTGACACACGCATCTGCTTTGGGATCTCACCTGTTTGGGTCGTTGGCTGCGCACGTCAGCTGAGCGCAGCAGCAGAATGAACATCCATTTGGGCAATGGATCACTTCCTGGCAGTACAGTCCCATCTGAAGCTTAACTGAACTTTTTACCTCTTTCAAGGCTGTGCAGCTCGCAGCTAAATGGCCATGTGTGGCTGGTGGAAGTATGGCAGGCCATCCATCCATCCATCCATCTTCTTCCGCTTATCCGGGGTCGGGTCGCGGGGGTAGCAGCCTAAGTAGGGAGGCCCAGACTTCCCTCTCCCCAGCCACTTGGAGCAGCTCCTCCGGGGGAATCCCAAGGCGTTCCCAGGCCAGCCGAGAAACATAGTCCCTCCAGCGCGTCCTGGGTCTTCCTCTGGGTCTCCTCCCGGTGGGACGTGCCCGGAACACCTCACCAGGGAGGCGTCCAGGAGGCATCCTAACCAGATGCCCGAGCCACCTCAACTGGCTCCTCTCGATGTGGAGAAGCAGCGGCTCTACTCCGAGTCCCTCCCGGATGACTGAGCTTCTCACCCTATCTCTAAGGGAGAGTCCAGCCACCCTGCGGAGAAAACTCATTTCAGCCGCTTGTATCCGAGATCTTGTTCTTTCGGTCATAACCCAAAGCTCATGACCATAGATGAGGGTGGGAACGTAGATCGATCGGTAAATTGAGAGCTTTGCCTTTTGACTCAGCTCTCTCTTCACCACGACAGACCGGTACAGCGCCCGCTTCACTGCGGACGCTGCACCTATCCGCCTATCGATCTCACGCTCCAGTTTTCCCTCATTCGTGAACAAGATCCCGAGATACTTAAACTCCTCCACTTGGGGCAGGACCTCCTCCCCGACCCGGAGAGGGCATGCTACCCTTTTCCGGCTCAAGACCATGGCCTCGGATTTGGAGGAACTGATCCTCATCCCGGCCGCATCACACTCGGCTGCAAACCGCTCCAGTGAAAGTTGTAAATCACGAACTGATGAAGCCAGTAGGACCACATCATCTGCAAAAAACAGAGAAGCGATTCTAAGGTCACCAAAACGGATCCTCTCAACACCTTGGCTGCGCCTAGAAATTCTGTCCATAAAAGTTATGAACAGAATCGGTGACAAAGGGCAACCTTGGCGGAGTCCAACTCTCACCGGAAACGAGCCTGACTTACTGCCGGCAATGCGGACCAAGCTCTGACACCGGTCGTACAGGGACCTAACAGCCCTTATCAAAGGGCCTGGTACCCCATACTCCCGGAGTACCCCCCACAGAACCCCCCGAGGGACGCGGTCGAATGCCTTCTCCAAGTCCACAAAGCACATGTAAACTGGTTGGGCAAACTCCCACGCACCCTCCAGGACCCTGCTGAGGGTGTAGAGCTGGTCCAGTGTTCCACGACCAGGACGAAAACCACACTGCTCCTCCTGAATCCGAGGTTCGACTATCCGACGGACCCTCCTCTCCAGAACCCCTGAATAGACCTTACCAGGGAGGCTTAAGAGTGTGATCCCCCTATAGTTGGAACACACCCTACGGTCCCCCTTTTTAAATAGGGGAACCACCACCCCAGTCTGCCAATCCAAGGGAACTGCCCCCGATGTCCACGCGATATTGCAGAGTCGCGTAAGCCAACACAACCCTACAACATCCAGAGCCCTAAGGAACTCCGGGCGAATCTCATCCACCCCCGGAGCCTTGCCACCGCGGAGCTTTTTAACCACCTCGGCGACCTCAGCACCAGAGATCGGAGAACCCGACCCAAAGTCCCCAGGCTCTGCTTCCTCAGTGGAAGACGTGCCAGTAGGATTGAGGAGGTCTTCGAAGTATTCCGCCCACCGACTCACAACATCCCGAGTTGAGGTCAGTAGCACGCCACCTCCACCATAAATGGTGTTGGTCTCGTACCTCTTTCCCCCCCTGAGACGCCGGATGGTGGACCAGAATCGCCTCGAAGCCGTACGGAAGTCATTCTCCATGGCCTCTCCGAACTCCTCCCACGCCCGAGTTTTTGCCTCAGCAACCACCCGAGCCGCATGCCGCTTGGACTGCCGGTACCTATCAGCTGCTTCCGGGGTCCCACAAGCCAAAAAGGCCCAATAGGACTCCTTCTTCAGCCTGACAGCATCCCTCACTGCCGGTGTCCACCACCGGGTTCGAGGGTTGCCACCACGACAGGCACCAACAACCTTGCGGCCACAGCTCCGATAAGCTGCCTCGACAATAGAGGCGCGGAACACGGCCCACTCGGACTCCATGTCCCCCGCCTCCCTCGGAACGTGTTCAAAGCTCTCCCGGAGGTGGGAGTTAAAGCTCCGTCTTACGGGAGACTCTGCCAGACGTTCCCAGCAGACCCTCACAATACGTTTGGGTCTGCCAGGTCTGACCGGCATCCTCCCCCACCATCGGAGCCAACTCACCACCAGGTAGTGGTCAGTTGACAGCTCCGCCCCTCTCCTCACCCGAGTGTCCAAGACATGCGGCCGCAGATCAGATGAGACGACAACAAAGTCGATCATCGAACTGCGACCTAGGGTGTCCTGGTGCCAAGAGCACATATGGACACCCTTATGCTTAAACATGGTGTTCGTTATGGACAATCCATGACGAGCACAGAAGTCCAACAACAGAACACCACTCTGGTTCAGATCAGGGGGGCCGTTCCTCCCAACCACACCCCTCCAGGTCTCACTGTCATTGCCCACGTGAGCGTTGAAGTCCCCCAGTAGAACAAGGGAGTCCCCAGGAGGCGCACTCTCCAATACCCCCTCCAAGGACTCCAAAAAGGGTGGGTAGTCTGAGCTGCCGTTTGGTGCATAGGCACAAACAACAGTCAGAGCCCGTCCCCCCACACGTAGGCGAAGGGAGGCTACCCTCTCGTTCACCGGGGTGAACCCCAACGTACAGGCACCAAGATGGGGGGCAACCAGTATGCCCACTCCTGCTCGGCGCCTCTCACCAGGGGCAACTCCAGAGTGGAAGAGTGTCCAACCCCTCTCAAGGAAACTGGTTCCAGAGCCAGAGCCATGCGTTGAGGTGAGTCCGACTATTTCTAGTCGGAACCTCTCAACCTCACACACTAGCTCAGGCTCCTTCCCCACCAGAGAGGTGACATTCCATGTCCCAATGGCCAGCTTCTGTAGCCGAGGATCAGACCGCCAGGGTCCCCGCCCTCGGCCACCACCCATCTCACATTGCACCCGACCCCTTTGGCCCCTCCCACAGGTGGTGAGCCCATGGGAAGGGGGACCCACGTCTCCTCTTCGGGCTGTGCCCGGCCGGGCTCCATGGGTAAAAGCCCGGCCACCAGGCGCTCGCCAGCGTGCCCCACCTCCGGGCCTGGCTCCAGAGTGGGGCCCCGGTGACCCGCGTCCGGGCGAGGGAAAACTTAGTCCATTAATTGTACTCATCATAGGGGTTTTTGGGCTGCACTTTGTCTGATCCCTCACCTAGGACCTGTCTGCCTTGGGTGACCCTTCTAGGGGCATGAAGCCCCTGACAGCATAGCTACTAGGATCATTGGGACACTCAAACCCCTCCACCACGGTAAGGTGGCTGCCCAGGGAGGGCAGGCCATGTTATCATAAATTTGGATCGTGGCTGATCCTGACCTAAATAAAAGCCCGAGACCGGCCCGGCCCACCCATTAATCACATTATAACGGCCCAACCCTAATCCAGGATGGGCTTGGTTTTGGGTTCAGGATATAAATAACAGCTCTTTAAGGGCCTTGCTGAAGGAACCAGATTGGGACAAATGAAGGTAGAGGCAGGTGTGGGTGTTTCACCTTTCCCACCCACATTTTGATGTTGTCAAGGCAGAGAGTTGAGCCAGCAACTTTCCGATCACAGGCCCACCTTCTCTAAACTCTGCACCACCACTCCCCTACTTCTTTCTTTACTTCTTTCTAATTATTTCTAATATACCCTGATGCATGCTCAATAATACAGGTAGAAAAATCTAAAAAAGCTAGGTCTGGTCCTCTGGACATTTAAAAAAACAAAACAAAAGAAAGCAAAAAAAAATGTAGAAACGTTTCGTCTTTCGTCCGAAAGACTTCCTCAGTCTGAGCTGCTGTATTCAGCTCAGTCTTATAAATAGCACCCTCTCACAGTGGATCAACCAGTTGGCTGATGACAGCCGAAACCAGTTGCTCACATGATCAAGGAGGACCATCAGCCTAACAATGGATCGTTAGCACCCTGATGGTTGTTTGCTATTCACAGAGGGCTGAGTGATACTAGCAATAACAGCATTGTAAGAGGGGGACAGTTGAACCTGGAGGCCTCCACCCCTGTTTAAAGATGGATGGTTTCTTTTCACAAAGATGGCCTCCTTTACTCCTCTCTCAAACCACCGTTCCTCTCTATCATCGTCATGAAGCCCCTAAAGTCTCTTTTTAAGAAAACACTGAACATTTTTGACAAAAAGCCAATACAGTATCATTATTGCAACATCATAAGTAAGTACAAAATTTTGGATTTTAATAGCTATCAGATTTTTATGGACGTTTGCCTGATTTTTAAAGTTTTAAATGGACTTGCTCCTCCTCCTTTAATATATTTTATAAGTAAAAAAACAAGTACAGTAAACACAAGAGCACTGACCAGAGGAGATTGTGATGTGCAGCGGCGCAGGACTAAATTTGGCCAAATGGTGGTGTCCATCAGAGGCACGCAGTCATGGAACACACTGCCAGTTTCCATCAGGAACTGTGGCACCTACTCCAGCTTTAAAAATTCTCTGAAACTTTGGCTGAAAACTAATCAGAAGTGCACTCATGTGTAGATTACTTTGTCTATTTTCTTATGGCATCATATTTTTATTGTAATTTTATGTTGTGTTATGTGCTATATAGGTGATGTTTGTATTTTTCTCCGCTCTTTTGTTTTATGGGACGTTTCTTATTCTTACCTGCCTTAGGACAACGGATGAAAATTAGCTATTGTGCTAACTCCGGCATATTTACATTGATGCTAACTGCTGTTATGTTGATTAATATGCATTGTCCTAACTTAAATAAAAAAAATAAAATAAAAAATAAAAAATCAAGGATGTGAACATCTTCATCCCTGAAAGAGTGACCGCTGGCGTGGAGATGAGTGTAGACCGCAGAGTCCTGACCTGATGATGTTGATCTTCTGTGCTGGGCCATCCTTTTGGCCAGTGGCTGTTTAGTTTCCCCTATATAAGACTGATCACAGCCCTCCTGACACTGAACAGCATACACAATATTACTCTGTTTGTACCGGGGGACTGGATCTTTGGGATGAACCAGTCTTGGCCGTAATGTCAATGTAACGATACACAGCTTTATATCAGGACTGGAGCCTCCTCATCTTCCCCATTGTCATCTCCATCTTCACTCACTGCCCTCTCTGCCTGCCTGGAGGAAATAAGGGCATGGATGAATCAGAACTTTCTTCAATTAAACTGCTCCAAGACTGAGGCCATACTGATTGGCACCCCTCACCAGGTACAAACATCTACTATAACAACAATTTCCTTTTCTGGACAAGACATCCCCCTCTCCACCTCTGTTACAAATCTTGGAATAAAAATGGACTCTCATCTTACATTTGAAAATCACATTAAGCTTCTGGTCCCTGTACGACCGGTGTCAGAGCTTGGTCCGCATTGCCGGCAGTAAGTCAGGCTCGTTTCCGGTGAGAGTTGGACTCCGCCAAGGTTGCCCTTTGTCACCGATTCTGTTCATAACTTTTATGGACAGAATTTCTAGGCGCAGCCAAGGTGTTGAGAGGATCCGTTTTGGTGACCTTAGAATCGCTTCTCTGTTTTTTGCAGATGATGTGGTCCTACTGGCTTCATCAGTTCGTGATTTACAACTTTCACTGGAGCGGTTTGCAGCCGAGTGTGATGCGGCCGGGATGAGGATCAGTTCCTCCAAATCCGAGGCCATGGTCTTGAGCCGGAAAAGGGTAGCATGCCCTCTCCGGGTCGGGGAGGAGGTCCTGCCCCAAGTGGAGGAGTTTAAGTATCTCGGGATCTTGTTCACGAATGAGGGAAAACTGGAGCGTGAGATCGATAGGCGGATAGGTGCAGCGTCCGCAGTGAAGCGGGCGCTGTACCGGTCTGTCGTGGTGAAGAGAGAGCTGAGTCAAAAGGCAAAGCTCTCAATTTACCGATCGATCTACGTTCCCACCCTCATCTATGGTCATGAGCTTTGGGTTATGACCGAAAGAACAAGATCTCGGATACAAGCGGCTGAAATGAGTTTTCTCCGCAGGGTGGCTGGACTCTCCCTTAGAGATAGGGTGAGAAGCTCAGTCATCCGGGAGGGACTCGGAGTAGAGCCGCTGCTTCTCCACATCGAGAGGAGCCAGTTGAGGTGGCTCGGGCATCTGGTTAGGATGCCTCCTGGACGCCTCCCTGGTGAGGTGTTCCGGGCACGTCCCACCGGGAGGAGACCCAGAGGAAGACCCAGGACGCGCTGGAGGGACTATGTTTCTCGGCTGGCCTGGGAACGCCTTGGGATTCCCCCGGAGGAACTGCTCCAAGTGGCTGGGGAGAGGGAAGTCTGGGCCTCCCTACTTAGGCTGCTACCCCCGCGACCCGACCCCGGATAAGCGGAAGAAGATGGATGGATGGATGGATGGATTAAGCTTCTGTTTAAAACTTGCTTCTTCCATCTTCGAAACATCTCCAGACTTCGCCCATCCCTAACTTTTTCCGATGCTGAGAAGCTCGTCCATGCTTTTGTCTCCTCCAGGCTCGACTACTGCAACTCCCTGTTTATTGGAATCCCTGGTAAATACCTTCAGAAGCTTCAATATATTCAAAACAGTGCAGCAAGGATTTTGTTGAGAGTTCGTAAATTTGAACATATTACACCCATTCTCCATAACCTTCATTGGCTTCCTGTCGCCTACAGAATTCAGTACAAAACTGCTCTCATTACACATCAATGCTTACACGGAACTTCACCAGATTATCTAAAGGACATTCTTGCACCATACTCATCCACCCGGTCTCTACGGTCACAGAACAGTCATCTACTTCACATTCCGAGAACCAAATTAAGGACCATGGGAGACCGGGCTTTCAGTGTGGCTGCCCCCGCCTGTGGAACTCTCTTCCTGACTGCCTAAGAGCTCCACAGTCACTGGTTGACTTTAAGAGCGGCTTGAAGACCTTTCTTTTTAACCAAGCATACTCTGCCTCCTCATGATTCTATCTTTGATCTTAGTTGATACTGTTATTGATTTTACTTGTTTTATTACTTGTTTTATTGACATTTAATTCTGTTGCACTTTGTAGCACTTTGAGATTTTCATTAATGAAAAGTGCGTTATAAATTGAATTCATTATTATTATTATTATTATTATTATTATTATTATTATTATTATTATTATTATTATTATTAATGTATTTTGGTGTTTAAAAGCCACTGGGACATTGTGTTTAGAAAATAAACGTCTCAATGTCTCTGAAACTCCCGCAACATATGGAATGACCACTGGTCTAGGTCTGGGTTCCTTCTTTTCACCTGATGGCTGGAGTCCTGTTCGGTTCCCTTATCAGTCAGTCACTCGGTGCAACATAAATGCTATGGGAAATTTCGCGCCGCGCGATTACCTGAAGGAATACAATCAGGCCTTTACGGCAGGGGCGTCAGCGTCCCGCCAGATACCCTACCCTCTGGGTATTTAAGGTGCTGACGCCCATCCTACTTCCTCTTCATTTCATTTCATTTATTTATTTATTTAAGTTAGGACAATGCATATTAATCAACATAACAGCAGTTAGCATCAATGTAAATATGCCGGAGTTAGCACAATAGCTAATTTGCATCCGTTGTCCTAAGGCAGGTAAGAATAAGAAACGTCCCATAAAACAAAAGAGCGGAGAAAAATACAAACATCACCTATAGCACATAACACAACATAAAATTACAATAAAAATATGATGCCATAAGAATAGACAAAGTAATCTACACATGAGTGCACTTCTGATTAGTTTTCAGCCAAAGTTTCAGAGATTTTTTAAAGCTGGAGTAGGTGCCACAGTTCCTGATGGAAACTGGCAGTGTGTTCCATGACTGTGTGCCTCTGATGGACACCACCATTTGGCCAAATTTAGTCCTGCGCCGCTGCACATCACAATCTCCTCTGGTCAGTGCTCTTGTGTTTACTGTACTTGTTTTTTTACTTATAAAATATATTAAAGGAGGAGGAGCAAGTCCATTTAAAACTTTAAAAATCAGGCAAACGTCCATAAAAATCTGATAGCTATTAAAATCCAAAATTTTGTACTTATTTATGATGTTGCAGTAATGATACAGGTAGTCCCCGATTTACGAGCGAGATCCGTTACAACGAGGCGCTCGTAAACCGGAAATCTCGTAATTTGGAACGGCCGCCATTTCGCTCGTAAATCCGGAAATCCGCTCGTAAATTGGAACGGTTTTCGCTAGCGCACCTAAAAACACTCTATTTTCATCTAAAAACTACTTTTGAGTGCATAAAAATGATCGGAAACGTGTGTTTATATGCTTAACTTGCTAACTGAAGTGAAAAAACACATGAAAACTCAGTATTTTTTTCGTTTTTTCCAAAAATGTGCAGCTCGTAAGTCTGGAACCTCGCAGATCAGAGCGCTCGTAAATCGGGGACTACCTGTACTGTATTGGCTTTTTGTCAAAAATTTTCAGTGTTTTCTTAAAAAGAGACTTTAGGGGCTTCATGACGATCTCTGAAGTGTGAGACCATGTAGTATAACAATAGGCTATATGGCTGAAGATCATGGCATGCATGTAAGCCTTTGCTGATTCTGTTGTCAGAGAAGGTCTTATATGTTTGAAGTTTGCCAGATTAAGTTTAATTATATGTGAAATTCTCTTTACATGTTTCTTGAAATTTAGATTAGAATCAAAAATGACTCCGAGGTATTTAAATTGTTCAACCACATCTAATGTCTCGCCATTGACCAACACAGATGGATGCCCATCATCTGGTGGCAGCCGAGAGAAAAACATACAGACTGTTTTTTTAGTGTTGAGATGTAAACAAGAGTCCTGGAGCCAGTGAGACACCGGGATCATGGCACTAGAAAGCACAGCAGCAGCTTCATTTTTTGTTTTTCCATGAACATACAATACAGTATCATCTGCATATAATTGCATTTTTACAGTTTTGCAAACATTTGGCAAATCATTAACATATAGGCTAAATAAGATTGGTCCCAGTATTGAGCCCTGTGGGACTCCAGCTGAGCAGGTAAGAAAGGTAGATTGTGAGTTTTCTATTTGTACTGCTTGTTTTCTATCAGACAGATATGATTTCATCCAGCAGAGGGCACTATTAGAGAAATTAAAATGAGTTAGTTTAGCAAGAAGAATGTTGTGGTTGATTGTGTCAAAAGCACGTTTCAGGTCAAGGAACACAGCACCCACAAAGCCGCCCTGATCTAGAAGCTGTTTTAGATTTTCCAGAAGGTAACAGGTGGCTGTCTCTGTAGAGTGATACTTCCTAAACCCGAATTGCATGGGATGGAGAGAAGTTGGGCTTTCATTTAAATGCTCTGTTAACTGCAGAGCAACCCATTTCTCTGCAATTTTCGAAATGATTGGCAAAATACTTATAGGACGATAATTCTCTGGTTTTGTTTTGTCTCCTGTCTTAAACACTGGGGTAACCCTGGCAATTTTCCATGTGGATGGCACTACTCCGTATTTAATCGATTGGTTAATTATATGTGCAATTGGACTTGCAAGTGCTTCTTTATGAAGCTTAAAAAAATGACTTGTCAGGCCAAATATGTCTCTAGCCTTTGAGCCTTTTAGAGATGATATAGTTTTTATAACTTCAGTGACAGAGATTTCTTGTATACAGGTAGTCCCCGATTTACGAGCGAGATCCGTTACAACGAGGCGCTCGTAAACCGGAAATCTCGTAATTTGGAACGGCCGCCATTTCGCTCGTAAATCCGGAAATCCGCTCGTAAATTGGAACGGTTTTCGCTAGCGCACCTAAAAACACTCTATTTTCATCTAAAAACTACTTTTGAGTGCATAAAAATGATCGGAAACGTGTGTTTATATGCTTAACTTGCTAACTGAAGTGAAAAAACACATGAAAACTCGGTATTTTTTTCGTTTTTTCCAAAAATGTGCAGCTCGTAAGTCTGGAACCTCGCAGATCAGAGCGCTCGTAAATCGGGGACTACCTGTACTAAATACTGGTTTATTGACATCTAGAGATTTATGTGGGATGTCAGGGTGTTTGAGATGCATTGTTAATTCTTCAATTGAACTAATAAAAAATGAATTAAACATATTAACAATTTTGCTTAAGTCATCTGTCAGTGCACCATTTACCTGAAGCTGTACATTTTTGAAATTATCAGTATTGTTGCGTCCCAGTAGCTTATTCAAATTTTCCCATATCACTTTCCCATTTCCATTTGCTCCTTTTATAATGTCAATGTAGAAAATAGCTTTTGCTTTACGTATGTGTTTTATCACTTTATTCCTCAGTGATGTAAAAATCTGACGATCAGTTGTAATTCCTGTACTCAAGGATTTCTTAAAGGCTCTATCTCTTTCTTTTATCAATTTTAAAATGTCACTGTTAAGCCAAGGTAAATGATTGTTCTGTTTTCCAAACTTGCCTATTTTTGTAAACTGGTTTAAAATTTCATTGACACTCTTGATAAAGTTGTTAGTACAGATCTCAGTATCTTTATATTCCAATACATTCGACCAATTTATTTGTTCAAGTTCAGTCTTGAGATGCTCTTGCAAATGTTTAGGTATAAAAAGGTAGGATCTATTTTTAGCAGTTGTGGCTGGATGCTGCCTATTAATTTTTCTTGAGCAGAAAATAAAATTGTGGTCAGAGAGACCAGATAGGAGGTTAAAAGTCTTCAAAATTCTATCAGGTTTGTTAGTGAATATTAAATCAATAGTTGTTTTGGACGTATTTGTTATTCTTGTTGGCCCATTTATGACCTTTGTTAAATTATACTTGTCAGCAAGTTGTTTCAATTTTCTCCTATCCAATTTCTTGTCCCAGTTGATGTTAAAATCACCCATAAGGATAATCTCCCTTTGAGAGTTGCAGTGGTTTAAAATAGTTCCAAGTTGATCATAAAATATATCCTTGGTAGATGGAGATCGATAAATACAAATCAGAGTGAATGACATTGTGTGTGACAGTGAAACATTTAAACCGATACATTCAAGATTAACTTCCCCTGGCCAACTGATTAATTCACATTTAATATGGTTTTTAACATAGACCAATACACCCCCACCTTTCCCTGTCCCTCTATCCCTTCTGTATACATTGTATCCTGGCATATTCACAGCTGCTGTTGGTGATGTAGAAGTCAGCCAGCTTTCTGATATTCCAAGTATGTCAATGTTTGAGTCACTTAATAAATGTCTGATTTGTTCTGTTTTATTAACAATACTGCAAATGTTGATGTGACCCATTAAAATTCCTTTTGGTTTTGATCTTGGATCCCAAATTACTTTTGCATTATTGAGGGTTTGGAAAAAATGCATCTTGTTTTGTTTTTTAATAGCAGGATTCAGGTACTTTAGTTTTATGGCTGATGGTAGTCTTTTTGTTGCAGTTTTAGGATTATTTACAGCTACCTGTGGTTGCAAGCCAACAGTATGTTGTTGACTCTCAGCTGCCTGTGGTTGTAGCACACCTGCTTGAGCAAGTGGGCAAAAGTGTTGTTGTACCCTGGTTGGTTGTAATTGTAGCCCAGCTTGATGCAGAGATGGCAGTCCATGTAGTGGCAGTTGTTGTAGCCCAGCTGGCTGCATAGGTGTTAACACAGGTAGCTGTAGTTGTAGCCCAGGTGGCTGCAGTGGTTGTAGCCCAGGTAGCTGTAATGGTGGTAGGCCAAGTAGCTGCAGAGGTGATATCCCAGGTAGCTGTAGTTGTAGCCCAGGTAGCTGTAATGGTGGTAGCCCAGGTTGCAGAGCTGGTAGCACTGGTAGCTGTAGTGGTGGTAGCCCATGTAGCAGAGGTGGTAGCCCTGGTAGCTGTAGTAGTGGTGGTGGCCCAGGTAGCATGGGTGGTAGCCCCGGTAGCTGTAGTGGTGATGGCCCAGGTAGCAGAGGTGGTAGCCCTGGTAGCTGTAGTGGTGATGGCCCAGGCCCAGGATTTACTTCAATGTCACCAGCCAGAAGCAGTATCAGAACAAGATTAGCAGTTCTGGGAGATAGTAGAAAACTGCTAGATTGTTCCTTTTTACCTGGGGGTGGCCTAGCATGGCCATAATCCAGCAGCCTTGTGAAGAGAAGATGTTGACTCTTTTTAGCTGGCAAAAAGATTAGATTGTCACTTTTCCTTGGGCACGTTAAGCTCAGAAGTAGATAAAAAGATATAAAAACAATAAGCAAATAAGATGATGGCAAAATCCGAGGCCTTTTGATGATTTTGAAGAATTTTTGTAACAAACACTCAGGACCTGCCAAACTGTGTGTCTGCACCCCGGCAGCCATCTTGCTTTTCTTATTGCCCTTCACCTCGCTTAAACCTGAGCTCTCTTTGCAGGACTTCTCAGTGCCTCATCGCTCGACCAGATGTGAGCTTTCTCCCTACATAGGACGTACAGAGAATTCTTCCTGTGTACTGTTGGGCTAGCGAAAGCTAGTCCGGCACATTTTTCCTTAACTCTGAAGTATTTTCTTCTCCTCTTTCTGCAGACTGCTTTGCTCGACGGCGCTAAACTGCGTCACATAACTACCTCTGCTAATTTCGTAGCAGGCTAGCCAACGAAAGTGACGCGATAGAGGAGACGTCTCAAATAAAAAGAAAAAGGATTTTGGAAGGACTTGCTAGTCTTATCTCAGACATGCCTCCGGAGAAAGGAAAGCGAAAGACAAGACTTCCAAAAAAGACTAGCAGGACGGCGAGCCCGACCTCACGCGTCTGCCCCAGCGGTTGCGTTTTTTCCCTCTCTGCGACGGACACCCATGAAGCCTGTCCTGTCTGCCTAGGAATGTTGCACGCAAACATGGTGCTGGATGCGCCCCAATCATGCCCACACTGCAGCCAGATGCTGGAGGTGGTGAGGAGGCACCGGGCAGACTTCGTCGCCAAAGCCATGTGCGCTGCTTCGGCACCAACATACCCGGACACGACTGAGCCTCTCACTCCCACGCCGGAGCTCGAGAGCATGGCTCTGGAGGACAGCACCCAGGGCGAATGGGGTGACAGCCCAGACGCGCTGGCTCCCATCTGGGACTTAACAGTCGACTTCGACACTCAAGGCTTGATGAACGAGGACGAGATCTCGATTTCAGCCTCAGGTGAATTTTCTGCGGATGACGCCGAAGTTGAGTAGGACGAACAGGTGGGAGACCTCTCTCGTACCCCGGCGCCTGTGCTCCCGGAGACTGACTTTTCGATCCCTGCTCTGTTCGACTTGTGTCGCAGAGCATCGGACGCGCTGCAGATCCCATGGCCAGAGCCTCTACCTCATCAACAAGTCACGAGGTTGGTAGGAAATTACTTTTACTCAAAGCAGCAGTCCACAACTAACAAAGAATGCTCATCTTTCCGGATTTCCTCACGGAACCGACTAGCACCTGGACTCAGCCCAGGGCTCCCATGATGCTGCCGCTCTCGCTGGCATCTCATCTGGCTCCCAGGTCATCCGGGACAAAACCAACTCTGCCCAGCAAAGCCTGTCGAGCCTCTGCTTTTCTGCTCAAGAAATGCTACAGGGCTCAGGGCCTCGCGACACGCGCAATGAATGCGTCCGCCATGATGCAGGCATACCTGGCTGAAAAACTGCAGGAGCTCCAGGTAACAACGGACAGACAGGCTGCCGCCGACGTGCTGGGTAAGCCCCAGCTGGGTGCCTCAGGTCTCTCTGCAACAGACAGTGCCAGAGGCGCCTGCAAACAAGCCCGCCAGTCCTCACAGAGACAGGTGAGGGGGGTCACGTGCTACAGTCCCCGACCCGTTGTAAACCACGGGGCCGGCAATACACAAATCAAACAAACCTGTGACACGTCCGCGCTCCAGGGGGGCGTGCCGACAGAACCTGGCAACCCACCTTCCTGGCCACCAGCTCCTATTCAATGGATTCCAGTAAGTGACGGGGGGGTCACGACAGAAGCCCACAGGCCAAAACCAGTGTCACACGTTCACAAAGGAAG
The DNA here is from genome assembly GCA_038048925.1 of Garcialebias charrua. Classification (NCBI taxonomy): domain Eukaryota; kingdom Metazoa; phylum Chordata; class Actinopteri; order Cyprinodontiformes; family Rivulidae; genus Garcialebias; species Garcialebias charrua. Next base: position 17,604 of record JBBPBX010010143.1, on the reverse strand, counting down.
TGGTGATGACACTGTAGTATGTGTAAACACTCAATGCAGAGCAGAAATGGCACCAGGGCTAAATCAGATTCCTCTTCCCTTTAATCGAAGGGGACTGGACTTTCTGTCACCAGCCAAACAAAAAACTGCTCAACACGGAGGACCATTTTGGACAGCTTCACATCCGCCTGCTGAAACTATCCCCTTATCCTCAGTGGGCGACATAGTGACGTGCGGTCAGGTGATGCAAGTGAGGCCGTGTAAATTGAAAAAAAAATGTAATTATTGTATTTATCCTTTGATTTGTATTATAAACTTATTTTACTTAAAACTAAACCAGTTTTAGGTTATTTTTTATTCAAAATCACCATTTTTTCTTATTTTTCTTTAAATACTGAGAAGAGACGTTCATGAGGCACCTGCTACTTCACTTCAACAGCCGATTGTGCAATCTCTCAGCTGGCTGTGCAGTTCCTGCACATTTTATGTCATTATTAAAATGTCCAAATACTTTTACTATATAAACTAAATTTCTATAGTTTAGCTGGTGAATAAGTATAGTGTTTTTGTCAAAAACTGTATTAACGTGTTTTTTTTCTGAGCGATCATAAACGGCTGTGAAAAAGTGCAGTTCGAGGCTAGCCTCGCTGCTCCTGTATGAGAGCAGAAGTAGGAGGAGGAGGGGCTAGCCCACTCTGGGTTTCTGCTTGGCTGCACCTGCTCCGCTGCAGGAGGAAGTGTATGACAGATTGGATCCTGAGTGATAGTGATTATTAGCTATAATTTTGCAATGGAGTAGTACATTTGTAAACTAAAACAATTTTCTAAATTGGATTATCGAGGCAAGGCTTTTAAAACTGAAAGCCAAGAAGGAAGACTTCTACAAAAACATCACCGACGCCTTTGTTCAGAAGGAGTGGCGCATGGACTTCATTTATAAGTAAAAGTAAGACTAAAATATTTTTTTTCTCCAAATTAAATGTGCTTTTTTGTGTGCTACAGTTTGTATTAAGTCAGAGTCAGAGAATCTTTATTGTCATTGGCACAACATGTGGTACATATGATGAAACGAGATAATACACAGGGTCCCAGTTATATCCAACAATAAAATGTAAAAGAAGAACAGTAATAACATCTAAGATATGAACTAAGAAAAACATCAACTAACAAAACACTAAGCACTAATATCATAGAAAAAACACTCCAAACAGCAGCACGAACATGAGTCTGTATGAGCAGATGGGCACGAATGAACACAGCAACATGAAACAGATCAGCAGCAACATTATGTGATATTTGACAGTGATTATTCTGGTTAGATATTCATGAGTCTAACAGCCTCAGGGTAGAAGCTGTTCCTCAGTCTAGTGGTTCTACACTTGATGCTCCTCAACCTCTGTCCTGAGGGGAGTGGGGCAAAAAGTGTGTGCTGGGTGAGTGGGGTCTTTCATGATGCAGGTGGCCCTCTTCCTGCATCTGGAGGTGTAGATGTCTGTGATAGTGGGGAGACTGACTCCAACATCTTCTGTGCAGCCTCCATGCCACATGTTGATGCTGGAGCACAGGATGCTCTCCACTGCACACCTGTAGAAGGAGGTGAGGACTGAGCTTCTCAGACCAGCTCGTCTCAGCCGTCTGAGGAAGTAGAGTCTCTGATGAGCTTTGTTGATCAGGCTGGTAGTGTTGTTGCTCCAGCTGATTCATTCATTCATTCAACCTTTATTTAGTCAGGTAAATCTCATTGAGCCTCATGGCTCATTTACGAAAGCGACCTGCTAAAACTAAAGAACGATGAACAGCAATGGTAGAATTTCCTTAAACAATAAACAATAGAAAACAAAAGAGAAAAAAACAAAGTCATTCATTGTGTACACCCAAGTAGTTGTAGCTGGAGATGACTTCCACCGCAGATCCTCTTATGTTCAGTGTGGTGTGGGTTTGTGTTGTTGTTTGTTGTTAGCTGGACTCATCATTGTTTGTTTGTATGTGTAAAGATTGTTGATATGAAATTTTAAACACAACCCATTAACTGCTTCCAATCAAATGGCGAATAAACTACTCTGTAGGGTTCATGTATATAAGATCTGACTGTGATGAAGTCAGTGTGCCTCACCAGCCATGAACCTCACCGCACGTCACTGGGCGACATGCCCTGCTCAAGCAATGATCCTGCAACGTGTGACCACGCTCGCTGTACTGAATCAGTTCTACTCTTAAACGACACCCCCCATCAGGTGAAACATAGCCCTCTGGAAGTTTATCAGGCCCCAGGGCACTGATGAGGCCGGAGGCCAGTGAACCAGACCCAACCATGAAGCGGGCTGGAGCTAGGAAATCTGTTCGTATCCAGAACCTACACCCACTCCGAACCATGAAGCCTGGAATATACCTGAGCGTACAAGCAATACGCTTATACGCCACGTACGTACGTCAAGGCAAAAGCGTAGCCCCACGTAGCCCCTCAGGGCACATACGCACAAAGCTTTTTTTAACGACCGCATACGTGTGCGCGGTGTCTGACCATAAATTCCCCGGCACCGGACTGTTTTGTATGTTACACAAATGAAATAAATTCCCCTTCTTTATCGCTGATCGGGCCTTTTCTTTTGTTTTTTTGCTAAAAGTCAAGTAACCGCTTCTTCCTCCGTTCACTCGATGACTGAAATGAATGAATTCAGGTCCTACCTGGGTGTGCGATGTTTTAAATATTCCCTGGTGGACTGTGGGCTGCAGGAAAAGCGCTCCCTGTTATTATTTTTATTTCTGAGAGAACTTTTTATAACATATATATAGTAGAAACACCACATCAGAACACTGCAGCGGTCTTCAGCGAGCTGCTCATGATGCATTCTCGAGGTTCCACTGAGCTGACTGAAAGCTGTCAATCATTTCAGTAGGCGTGTCAGCAAGTGACCAATCAGCGAGCTCAGTTGAGTCCCCTCTGCGCGTAGCTGCTCATATTACAACAAGGATCTGGAGCGAGAACGCGGGCGTTTGAAAGCTGATAAAAGCCGAGCTATAGCAGCGAAAACATGCACACAAAATGCGCGCGTACAGTGGCGTACTTCATGTACGCTCAGGTGTATTCCAGCCTTGACTCCCCACAAAAAGCGGAAAACAGGCATTCTGTTCCCCTTTTACCCAATAATGACAGTAGTTTGCTTCTGCCTCCCAACACTCTCGGTCAGAGAGGTATGGAGGTACATCTGCAGGAGGGCCCTCTCCCTAACTTGGTTGGTCCTCAAGGGGCCACAGAAATCAGGGCCCTCGAGGAGGAGCTGGTTCCGCTACCTGCTCCTCTCCAGGGACCAGCCATGTCGCCAGAAGGAACAGCTTCACCGCTTATGCTGAGAACTGTGGCAAATCTCAGCTTGGTGGCTGAGAGGAACAAACTGGTGGCCTCAGGCCTGCCAGAGAATGTGGTAAATACCATTCAAAACGCCCAAGCTATGTTAACACAGTCTCTCTACGCCCGGAAATGGCATATTTTTTAAACTTGGTGCATGGAAAGAAATATTATTTCTTATTCATGTGACTTGGTCCACTTTCTCACCTTTCTTCAAGACCTGTTGGAGAAAGATCGTTCTTTCTCAACCATCAAGGTGTTTTTATCAGCTATTTCAGCTTGTCACGAGGGCTGGGGGAGCAGGACGCCTGGCGCGCACCCGCTCATAATAAGATTTATGAAGGACGTGCTAAGGAGGAGACCCCCAGCAGGATCTTGACCCCTGGATGGGATCTTAGTCTGGTCTTGGGGGCTCTCTGTGATCCCCCATTCGAACCTCTGAGCGACATTAAGATGGATCTATAATATTATAAGACAGCTCTACTATTGGCCCTGTGCTCGGCGAAACGTGTGGGTGACCTCCATGCTCTGTCCGTGCACCCAATGTGTACCAGGTTCGCCCCTGATGGGTCAAAGGTCACCCTAAGGCCTAATCCGGCGTATATCCCTAAGGTCTTGACTCTGAACCCCAGAAGTCTGGACTTTGATATTTCTTCTTTTCCTCCTGCTCCTGTTCTCACTCAGGAACAAAGAAGGCTGAAGGCTCTCTGCCCCGTGAGGGTTTTAAGCGCTTACATGCAGAGAACAGCTGAATGGAGGAAAACAAACCAACTGTTTGTGTGCTTTGCGGCCCTAGCTACTGGTAGGGCCCTATCAAAGCAGCGCCTCTCACACTTGGTGACTGAGGCCATAAAAAGGGCGTACAGTAGCAAATGTCAAAAGGTGCCCTCTGGAGTGCGTACCCACTCTACTCGGGGCCTGGCCACCTTGTGGCCATTGTTCAAGGGTGTACCAGTTACAGACATCTGTACGGCTGCGAACTAGAGCTCTACAAATACGTTTGCAAAGCATTACAGTTTAGACCTTACTGCGTGTGATGGCACTCAGGCTGTCCTTTCTAACACACAGTAGAAAGCGGCCTTGAGATGCCTATTGAATAAAGGCGGACGTTCACACTAGGATGCATTTTACTGAGCATTTCAAGGGCGTGAATGGAATACGTTCCCATAGCATTTATATTACACCGAGTGACTGACTGATAAGGGAACTGAAAGTTATGCACCATAACTCATGTTGCCTGAAGGAAGGGAATGAGGTGCAACATACTTGGCCCTTTTCAATGCTGAAAGCTCGGTGAAGTGCATTTTGGAGGAATTAGGATGGGCGTCAGCACCTTAAATACCCAGATGGCGGGGTCTCTGGTGTGATGCTGACGTCCCTGCCATAAAGGCGTGATTGTATTCCTTCAGGTAATCGTGCGGAGCGCAATTTCCCATAGCATTTATGTTGCACCTCGTTCCCTTCCTTCAGGGAACATGAGTTATGGTGCATAACTTTCAGGTTTCTTCCCTGCTTTCAGGAAGGCCCAGTTAGGATATCCACATTTCTTTAGAGCCTGTTTTGTGTGTAATTTCTCCTTCTGTCTGGCTCGTGAGTTAGTGGGGACGCTGTCTGCTCTGTGATACAGAGTCCTGATGACTCCTAACTTGTGCTCCAGCAGGTGATGGGAGTCAAACTGCAAATACTGGTCTGTGTGGGTGGGTTTGCGGTACACCTCAGTTTGCAAATTTCCTCTATCAGAAACTGATACCTCACAGTCCAAGAAAGCCAACCTGCCATTTTTTACATCTTCTCGTGTGAACTTGATATATTTATCCACAGAGTTGATGTGATCAGTGAAATGTTGGACTTCCTGAGATTTAATTTTAACCCAGGTGTCGTCAACATACCTGAACCAATGACTTGGTGGTCTCCCTGAAAAGGACGTCAAGGCTCTCTTTTCTACCTCCTCCATGTACAGGTTGGCAACAATAGGAGAAACTGGAGACCCCATAGCACACCCATGTTCCCTTTCAGTCGGTCTCTCGGCCCCGCCCTCTGGGTACTTAAGTGGCTTGCGCCCCTCCATCTTTCTCTTTTTTGCCCTTCACCTCGCTTAACACCTGAACTTCGTGGGACTTCTCTGTTGTCGCATCGCTCGACTGAGATGAGCTTGCTCCCTACACTGAGTGTACAGAGAAATTTTCCTGCATATTGCTGGGCTGGCGAAAGCTGGTCCAGCTTTTTTCTACACACCTTCGAAATTTTCTTCTTTCCGCAGCTTTTCGCTCGACGGCGTTAACTACGTCACAACCTCCTGCTAGCCATTAGAAGGCTAACCAGCAAAAGCGAGACGACGGAGAAGACGGCTTCAAACAAAAGAAAACTAGGAACAACTTCAAAGCTTCTCGCCGGACATGGCTTCCGAGAAGGGAAAACGGAGGACAATGAGGAGGAAAACCAAGACGACGAGTCCTCGCTCGCGCCCATGCCCCAACGGATGTGGTTACTCCCTCTTAGTGACAGACACCCACAAGGCCTGTCCTGTCTGCCTAGGGATTCTACACACAAGGAAAGCGCTGGAATTCCCCGACTCTTGCTCTCACTGCCGTCGAATGCCGGCAGTAATGAGGAAACAACGGGCTGATGCGTTGGTTAAATCCATGGCTAGAAATGCGGCGCTGAAGGTCGCACGTCGCACTAAAGTGCTCCCTCCTGAACCGGAGCCCGACAACGTGGACCTGGAATGCAACGGCCGAGTCGGAGAGGACAACATGTCGGACTCCTCAGTTGCCGCTGAGGACTCGACGCCTGAAGTGTCCGACCAAGACGCCGAATATGGTCACAAAAGGGAAACCGTTGATTCCTCCCAGAACGTGGCGCAAATCTTACGGGAACCAGACTTGTCGTACCTACCTTGTTCGACCTGTGCCACAGGGCGGAAGATGCCTTGTAGGTCACGTGGCCAGACCCCACACCTCGCCAACAGGCTACAAGGCTAGCGGGAAGCTACTTCTACGCGAAACAATCGACAACGTTGCAGAAAATACCCATTTTTCCAGACTTCCTCATGGAGCTCAAACGCTCCTGGGCGGAACCCGGAGCTTCCGTCATGCTACCATTATCCCGACTCCTTGATGTTGTAGTGGGCATGACCATGCCCGTTCTGATACTTGAACTGTCCCAGTGACACCTTTTCACTGATACTCTCAGAAAAAGGACATTAACACTATTTTATTACATTATTTTGAATCAAAACACAATAAGTCATAAGAGACTCTCTTATTCCTCTTTTTGTGTTAATGAATAACCTTGTGTTACTTGTATAAGCATTATTGAATTCAATGTTTGTTAAGTCAAAGACTGTTTAATTCAAACTGTTTAATTCAAGTTGGAAATCCAATGTTATTTCAAAATAATGATCACTTCTTCATATGATGAATCAAACGGTGAAAGTGAATTAATATGTCAGACTGAACTCGATCAGTTTTGTTAGAAGTTAGAACACAGTTTTAATCAGTTGTTTTATGAAGCTGGCTCCAGTCTAATCTGTTTCTCTGTCTTCATTCTAAACAACTTCTTCTCTGTTCTAAAAACTGATCTTCTCCTATCCGAGTGACCTTCATCCACTGGTTTGTTTGGACCAATCAGAGAAGAACAACAAGTCACTGATCACAGATCCTTCCTTAAAGTTCTAAGCTTTTGCTGGAACTGACGAGTTTGCTGAGGACCTCAATTCCATGATGAGGTTCCCCAAAGAGCTGAATGAACACCAGTCACACGCTAAGGACTCGTCATTCAGTTAAAAGATTTATAACATGCCTGTTATAAATCAATTTCCAGCTGTGAAAAGCTTCACTTTATTGACATTCCTTTAAGGAACGTCTTATCTTGAACAACACCACCAGGAGCTGCCGTTACTTTCGGTTCGAGTCAAGGCGCACGTCTGGAGACGCTGAGAACGGTAAACGAACTGACCAAACTGGACCGAGGGAGACTGACCATCTTCACGAGGTAACAAGTCGTCAAATGCTTTGCCAAGGGTACCAACGTGTAGCCGAGTTCAGCCGGAGAGCTGCCATGCTTCTGGTTAAACACATCAAGATAACTCCCTGACTCTTAACTTTTCTTCCTCCATTTTCTCCTCCTAAACCTTTATCTTCCTAAGCCAGAAACTAAGTTAATGTACCTACAGAAATGAGTAAAATATCATCCTTCACTGTTCTGTTGTTCCTATATTTCATCTGTGCTGAAGTTAATTATAGGAAAAATAATCAACCAATCATGTACAAATGTGTGATGTAATTTATAATTATGTTAAATAAATGGTGCAGTCCTGCTGTACCAACATAAGTTTAACGTTTCCTGTGAATTACATCTGGTCAAGGTATAGAATTATTGGTATTAAACTGAAAAAGAGAGAACCCGTTTAATTAATGATGTATTTTTGTGTCAGTCTAAACCCTGCCAATTTATACATCTAAAATATAGGTAAGTCAGTAAACTGACCCCTTCCTATATTACTACATTGGTGGCCCGTGAACAGGTCTCTGAAAAGTTTAATATTTAATATTTCTGTACTTTGAATGTTGGCATAATTTTGTCCAAGTTTTTAGACTCTGAAAACGATAGTTTTTTGGCTGGGAAAGTGTGTCATGGCTGCAGGAAACTGCTGGTTAATGTCACTTGAAGCTGAGGAATTGTCTTTACTCAACTTGTAAACGTTTGTTGAAGTTTTTGGGTTAAAATTTGATGTTGCTGTGTGGTTCTGCTGGTTCTGGGTCGTTTGGACTCTTTGCTGACGTGTCACAGATAAAAGCGCATCTACGTTTGACCGCCGTGTCAAACTGGCCTAATAAGCTCAATTCATTACATCTGGAAAGTTGCTGTCGAGTGGTATCGTTACATTTTAAGCAGGAATAATAGCATCTTGTAGTCTGAAGCTGTCGGATCGAGGTTCTGGTCCCGGTCCATTTAGCTCTGACGTGTTGCTGTACGGAAAAAGTCCGTGTTGGCGACATTTATCTTGCTATTTTTACTGGGCGCAGCTTGGTAAAACTGTTCTGTTGTGAAACGATTCGTTCACGGAATTTTTGTGGTGAATTTTAGCGTTTTATGAGTTGAAAAAGAGTCTAGGTTTGATAAGCTAAATGCTGACGCTACGTTACATCTGTTGTCATGCTGTGGTTGGTTCAAGGTGATCACGTGATACGCAGTTGATCGTCGAATTTCAGTTTTGTTCACACAATTCTGACAGATTGTCTGGCTTCTTTCGTTTTTAGGCATAAAATATCGTCAGAAACTGTTTAACCGCGGTGTTTTGAGATATTTAAAGGGGTTTTAGAGCGTTTAGACGTCGGTAGAACTCAAACGTCCGACTGCACGCACGTCCCTAAATGCAACACGAACGACACGTCAACGGAAGTGACGTGACCCAGATAGAGAAAAAAAGGAAAAAGATCGTTTCTTTTTATATCTAAAAGTTCACAGAACTTGTTCTAAACATTTTAAACAAATCCATTCGTTTCTTAAATGAACGTTTGTTTAGGCGATTGTCACATCCAGGCTAAAACTTATCCCAAAAGTTGACGTTTATCCGATTTAGTTTAAAGCTACGGCTAAATGCTAAAAGGTAGTCAACGCGGCCTTAGAGCCAACAGCGCCTCTATGGCGGCCAGAATGAGTAATTACAGTCACATTGTGGTAATTTAAGCTTTAAAAACCTGCAATCTGCTGGTTAAAAGTATGAGAACAGGAAACATTTACACAGAATAGATGCTAAACCCTCTGCATTTATTTTAAAACATCTGTTAAAGTTATTCTGTGCACTCCAGTTTATTTTTAAATAAAAAAATATTTAAAATAACAAACAGGAAATCCTATTTTCACTCCTGATAACTGTCAAAATACAGCAAAACAGTTTAGCCAAACTGCAATACATCTTTTTAAGGCATGATGGAGCAGCTTCCTGGGAACATTTTAGTGTGAATATTGCATTTATTTCAAATCTTTTAAAAAGTGTTTGAGTAAGTAAAACGAAAATCATGCTTGTGTTAGTTAGTAACTGTTGTTAAAAAATAAGTTATATTTAAAGTTAACACTGCTTGCATTTAACTTTTACAATTCATTTAAGGGTAAACCCTGAAAGAAGGTACCTATGAATAGAAATACTTATTACACGGTGAAACACTTAAACCACACAGCTGGTTAGTTTGATTGACTCAGTGCTACATTAAAAGTGAAGATTTATTTGCACACATTAAAATACGAACTGTCTTATTGATTTTCACAAAAATCAAAACAAAGATGGAAGTTCAAGAAGGTGCGCGTCCAAGGCTCATACAGTATGTGCCTCTAGTAGACTCATACATCACAGGGTCCGAAGAGGGACCCCGAAGCCGAGGACCTGCTCCCCCTGCACCTCGCACAGAGAGAAAATCTCTCTCATTGTGTGGTGACTACTTAGCTGCCCGAAATGTCTTGCAGGAAAAAGATGAACATCCTTTGCATTTCTTTGACAGGATTTTCAAGGCGTATGCAGGCGACATAATGGAACCGGGACTTGAAGAGCAGACGCTTTTCAAATCTGTTTTCAGAAATAATCTAATCTCTGATATTAGATTCAAGTTGCCATTGTACACCTGGTGTCAATTAGAAGTAACATCTTTGGATGAAATTATACAGGGTGCTGTAACTGTTTTTGAGGCTCACATGCAAAGCAAGACACCCTCTGAGGTGTGCCCAGGTCAAAAGGTCGTATCCCAGTCGCTAAAAATAGAAGAGGTTCTCTCTCCTATAGAAAGCGAGAATAGACGCTGTCGTATCAAAGGCCCTCTGACCTCAGAGGAGATGGAGAACATACGTCGGTTGTTAGAAAGGTTGGATAATGCAAGCAAGAATAAACAAGATTTTCAAACTGACAAACAACGAAAGGTTGGTGCCAGCTGGAACAGTGACTCACAATGGTTTAAAGGGAGCCCCGCCCCTAAAGCACCTCAGATTGAAAAATCTGAGACAAGCAACGAACCACAAAAGGTAGGTGTTCACTCTTTAAGAGACCCAAAATGGTTCAGATCGAACCAAGTGGGTGAAAACCAAGGTCTACCGGTGGGTGAACTTCAAAAGGAATTGAAGTATGAGGACCTAAACTCATGTAACAATGCGTGGTCCCAACAGAAGCCCCCGAGCCTCGGAACTGCACCTCCTGCGCCTCGAACAGAAAAGTTCGAGACGTGCAAAGTGTCACGAATGTCCCAGAAAAATGGCCCAACACCTCTATGCTCGGAAGAGACAGAGGAAGTAAGTAGTTTGTTAGTAGATTTGAATGTTACAGTGCTTGACCAACCTGATACAATGAGTGGCGTTACCATTGATAATGACACTATCAACATTGACCTACCTGGAGCAATGTGCAACACTATCTTTCACAAAAGCTCAGAGCTCACAGTTAACATTAATAACATTAACACAGATGCCTCAGATGTTGAAAATAAAGATGCTGACAGCAAACAAAATGCTGACAGTCAACAAGATCCTGAAGGTCATGACACGATCTGTCTAACAGATGGTACAGCAGAAGGCACGGATGACTCCCCAACCGAGAGCACAAGCCCGGTAAGTGAACCTTCAAATACAGTTGAGGCAGAAGAGACACAACAGTTGGACCCAACCGGGGCCCAACATGAGAACCTCCTCTGTGAGCTAAAACAATCAGCACTCACTGAACACTACCTACCACAGGTAGAAGAAGGTGTGGAGATCCACGGATCCCACACCGAAGACGCTGTACTGTCCTCTGGGACAGATAAATCGGCAATCAGCCAAGCTTTCGATGAAAGCTTGGTTCAAGAGCATTTGAGTCTAGATCTAATCAGAAATGACATAGTTTCTACGGACTCAAAGAGCCCCTCTTCAGTCAAGAAGTGGGAAAACACACACAACGACAGGGACCTGTCGCAGTCTGGACAAACAGACACACCTGCGACTGCGCCGACAGTTGTGACACACCTGAATTACACAGAAAGAGGTAAACGTAAGAAGAAACGTTGGCCAAAACCTAAAAGGTTCCTGTGTACTGTCTACTCTCAGCTGCGAAAACAGCTTAAACTAAACATTGGCATCCTAACTTGTGCCCATGGACGGACGTCCTCACCTGTGTTCGTGGTCCCCCATGACCTCAGGGGGGTGATGTTAGGTCATGCCCAAGACAAAGACAAAGATTTCAATAACCCCACAAACGACAAAGATCTTGCAAACTCACAGACTTCATGGGAAATTAAGGTCGTCCAAGCATACGATAGTAAATAAACTAAACAGTTTAAACTATATTAGTTGCTAAAAGAAACCGTTCCAACTAGAACTTAGAAACGCTAAGTCTAAAAACCCACAACAAAAAACTAACCTTAACAACCGTTTAAATCTGCAGGATTTAATTGACATCGGTTATAAAGCTAAGACCTGTTTTATTGTGTGATACACGTTGGAATCTGACGACAGGAGTGAGTTGACGTAGTGAAACGTTGTTTTTAGTTGCTTAATTGCTACTTTTGTTGTTATTGAAGTTGTTATTGTTTTCTGAACACTCCCAGCCAAAAGTGATTGTTGATTAGTTGAAGGCTTAAATGGATTTAACTATGCCAACATACAGTTCGTTTTGTTAAATCTCAATCGTCGAAGAGTCAATGTAGTTTAAAGCTACTCCGGTACCATAAACTACACTGACCTCATAACTTCTAAATTGAACCATTTCGATCGTTTCTATTCTAGATCTATTCATTTGATGAGTCTCGCCATAGACTTCAAAATTTATAGGGAATACCAAATCCTACGTCGTCGTCTTAAAGGACAACAGACCTTTAGACCAAACTATATTTTCTTTTCTATCTTAGTTAATTTAACTTGAATTATGAATGGAGGAATAGTTTGGAAGAAGAGGCCTTCGTTACAGAAGCCCTCCTGAACCTTTTATAGACGTAGATCCCTATATTTAACTTTTGATGAATGATCCACCCCTTAATTGGTAGTTATAGCTGATCTAAACCATGATAGCTTACATACCAGGTGCATATAGGTGAGGCTAATGTAAAATCCCAATCATAAGCCCACCTAAAACCACATAATTGCATGACACATAGAACCAGAGTGGCACGGACTGGAAACCAACCAGCCTTCAACCTTCGATGTGGGGACCTGCTACTTCAACGGTGGTCTTCAACCTTCATCCAAGGGTCGCCTCCTCTGCGTCAATCGAGGGATCCCCTCTACATGCTGATAAAAACAATTGTTGCTGATGAAATCAACAACTCTAATCGATATGGAATTACTGCTGTGGAATTACCGCTGTGGATTATAAGACTTTGTTTTCCAAAGGATCACAGACTTTGTTTTCCAAGAGTTAACAGACTCAGTTTTCCGAGGGATTAAAAGCTTACCGCAATGGGATTACCTACGAACAGTATGGAATTTCCAAAAACTTTATGGGATTATAATTTTTGATTTTTTTTTCCACTTGCTGGATTACTTCAAGATCAGAGACAGTTCAAGGTTTCCTTTCGTGTTGGACCCCATCCCCAAGGACTGGCGATGACTTCCAAAAGGGGGGAGATGTAGTGGGCATGACCATGCCCGTTCTGATACTTGAACTGTCCCAGTGACACCTTTTCACTGATACTCTCAGAAAAAGGACATTAACACTATTTTATTACATTATTTTGAATCAAAACACAATAAGTCATAAGAGACTCTCTTATTCCTCTTTTTGTGTTAATGAATAACCTTGTGTTACTTGTATAAGCATTATTGAATTCAATGTTTGTTAAGTCAAAGACTGTTTAATTCAAACTGTTTAATTCAAGTTGGAAATCCAATGTTATTTCAAAATAATGATCACTTCTTCATATGATGAATCAAACGGTGAAAGTGAATTAATATGTCAGACTGAACTCGATCAGTTTTGTTAGAAGTTAGAACACAGTTTTAATCAGTTGTTTTATGAAGCTGGCTCCAGTCTAATCTGTTTCTCTGTCTTCATTCTAAACAACTTCTTCTCTGTTCTAAAAACTGATCTTCTCCTATCCGAGTGACCTTCATCCACTGGTTTGTTTGGACCAATCAGAGAAGAACAACAAGTCACTGATCACAGATCCTTCCTTAAAGTTCTAAGCTTTTGCTGGAACTGACGAGTTTGCTGAGGACCTCAATGCCTGATGAGGTTCCCCAAAGAGCTGAATGACCACCAGTCACACGCTAAGGACTCGTCATTCAGTTAAAAGATTTATAACATGCCTGTTATAAATCTATTTCAAGCCGTGAAAAGCTCTCTTTTATTGACATTCCTTTAAGCAGTGGTGTCAAAAGTATTCACATTCATTACTCAAGTAGAAGTATAGATACTGGGGTTTAAAATTACTTCTGTAGAAGTAGAAGTATCAACTCTAGCTTTTTACTCAAGTAAAAGTAAAAAAGTCTTCTTCTTCTTCTTTCGGCTTTTCCCTTTTCAGGGGTCGCCACAGCGAGTCATCCTCCTCCACCTCACTCTGTCCTCTGCATCCTCTGTCCTCACTCCAACTACCTCCATGTCCTCTCTAACTGCATCCATATATCTCCTCTTTGGTCTCCCTCTTTGTCTTTTTCCTGGCAGCTGCATTTCTAACATCCTTCTACCAATATACCCACTGTCCCTCCTCTGGACATGTCCAAACCATCTCAGTCTGGCCTCCCTAACTTTATCTCCCAGTTGTTTAACATGTGCTGTACCTCTGATGATCTCATTCCTGATCTTATCCATCCTTGTCACTCCTAAGGAGAACCTCAGCATCTTCATTTCTGCCACTTCCAGTTCTTTCTCCTGTCTTTTTGTCAATGCCACTGTCTCCAGACCATACAACATAGCTGGTCTCACCACTGTCTTGTAAACTTTTCCTTTGACCTTTGCTGACACCTTTTTGTCACAAATCACTCCTGAAACTTTTCTCCATCCACTCCATCCTGCCTGGACTCTCTTTTTCACCTCTTTACCACATTCCCCATTTTCCTGTACAGTGGACCCCAAGTACTTGAAGTCCTGCACCTTTGTGACCTCTGCTCCTTGTAGCCTCACTGTTCCACTGGCCTCCCTCTCATTCACACACATGTACTCTGTCTTACTACGACTGACTTTCATTCCTCTTCTTTCAAGAGCATACCTCCACCTCTCCAAGTTCTCTTCCACTTGTTCCCTGTTCTCACCACAGATCACAATGTCATCTGCAAACATCATAGTCCATGGGGATTCCTGCCTGACCTCATCTGTTAGTCGGTCCATCACCAGAGCAAACAAGAAGGGGCTCAGAGCCGATCCTTGATGCAATCCCACCTCCACCTTGAAGGTATCTGTCACACCCACAGCACATCTCACCACTGTCCTGCTGTCCTCATACATGTCCTGTACCAATCTAACATACTTTTCTGCCACTCCAGATTTCCTCATGCAATACCACACCTCTTCTCTTGGTACCCTGTCATATGCTTTTTCTAAATCCACAAACACACAATGGAGTTCTTTCTGACCCTCTCTGTACTTCTCTATCAACATCCTCAAAGCAAAGATGGCATCTGTGGTGCTCTTTCTTGGCATGAAACCATACTGCTGCTCACAGATAGTTACATCTTGTCTAAGTCTTGCTTCCACAACTCTCTCCCAGATCTTCATTGTGTGGCTCATCAACTTAATTCCCCTGTAGTTGCTACAACTCTGTACATCACCCTTATTCTTAAAAATGGGAACCAGCACACTTCTTCTCCATTCCTCAGGCATTTTCTCACCCTCAAATATTCCATTAAATATTTGAGTCAAAAACCTCACTGCCATCTCTCCGAGACATTTCCAAACCTCCACTGGTATGTCATCAGGTCCTACTGCCTTCCCCTTCTTCATTCTTTTCAGAGCTTTCCGGACTTCACCCTCACTAATCTTTCCCACTTCCTGGTCCACCGTTTCTATTACCTCCACTCTTCTTTCTCTTTCATTCTCTTCATTCATTAGCTCCTCAAAGTAATCCTTCCATCTTCCCATCACACACTCCTCACTTGTTAGAACATTCCCATTCCCATCTTTAATAAGCCTAACCTGCTGCACATCCTTTCCAGCCTGATCCCTCTGTCTTGCCAATCGGTACAAGTCCTTCTCGCCCTCTTTAGTGTCCAGTCTCCCATATAACTCATTGTACGCCCTCTGCTTTGCCTTAGCTACTTCCCTCTTTGCTCTATGTCCCATCTCCTTATATTCCTGTCTCCTCTCTTCAGTCCTCTCACTGTCATATTTCTTCTTGGCTAATCTCTTTCTTTGAATGGCGTCCTGCACTTCACTATTCCACCACCAGGTTTCCTTATCATCCATTCTCTGTCCAGATGACACACCAAGTACCTTCCTACCTGTCTCTCTAATTACTGTTGCTGTAGTAGCCCAGTCACTTGGAAGCTCTTTCTTACCACCCAGAGCCTTTAACAGCTCGTCTCTGAATTTCTCACAACATTCTTCCTTCTTTAGCTTCCACCATTTGGTCTTCTTCTCTGATTTTACTATTTTTCTCTTCTTCGCAACAACAGTCATTCTACACACAACCATCCGATGCTGTCTGGCCACACTCTCCCCTGCCACAACCTTACAGTCTCCAATCTCCTTCAGGTTTCCTCTTCTACACAGAATGTAGTCGATCTGCGTACTCCTTCCTCCACTCTTATAGGTCACTCTATGTTCCTCCCTCTTTTGGAAATAGGTATTGACTATAGCCATTTCCATTCTCTTGGCAAAATCCACCACCATCTGTCCTTCCTGGTTTCTTTCCTTGACACCAAACCTACCCATCACTTCCTCATCCCCTCTGTTTCCTTCACCAACATGTCCATTCAGGTCTGCTCCAATCACCACTCTTTCCTCCCTGGGAATACTCTCTATCACTTCATCCAAATCTTTCCAAAATTTATCTTTCTCCTCCTCATCACATCCAACCTGTGGAGCATAACCACTTACTATGTTTAGCATCAGACCTTCTACTTCTACCTTTAGACACATCACCCTATCTGACACTCTCTTCACCTCTACTACATTCTTTGCCAACTCCTCCTTCAGGACCACCCCTACTCCATTTCTCTTTCTATCCACACCATGGTAAAACAGTTTAAACCCTGCTCCAATACTGCGAGCCTTGCTGCCCTTCCACTTGGTCTCTTGGACACATAAAACATCTACCTTTCTTCTCTGCATCATGTCAGCCAGCTCTCTACCTTTGCCTGTCATTGTCCCCACATTTAGAGTTGCAACCCTCAGTCCTACATTCTTCACTTTCCTCCTCTCCCTCTGTCTCCTGACACGTTTTCCTCCTCGGCGTCTTCGACTAACAGTAGTACAATTTCCGCCGGCACCCTGTTTGTCAACAGCACCGGTGGCGGACGTTGTTAACCCGGGCCTCGACCGATCCGGTATGGTTTCACTGGTTTCAAAAACTACTTAAAAGTATAAAAGTAAAAGTAGCGTAAGAAAAAGCAACAACAAAGACAAATGCTTAGGCTGCACCACACATACTATTGTATACAACCCCACCTCCCCCACAAAAATCATTTTTTTAGACTAGATTATATTATATTGTTAATGTTGAAAAACTAGGGGTGCACTAAGCTACCTGTCTTAACTGCATATATGCCCATTGAAAATAGGGTTGCCAACTCCTTGATAAATAAATAAGGGACACCTCTCGGCAGGGCTGGTCACCCCATTTAACCCCCCCCCACACACACACACACACACACACACACACACAAACACCCTGCCTGCCCCTCCTCACTTTGAAATCAACCTGAATTCATTTGGATACGTGTTTTTGAATTATAAAAATATGTATAAACAAATTATTACACAATTAACCATTTATTTTTAGTGCAAATAGAATTGCCAGAAACAAACATCTTTTGAAAATTATGTATCTTTCTTAAACAGACCTCTGTCCTGCTTAATAACTTAAAACAGAATTATGTATCTTTCTTAAACAGACCTCTGTCCTGCCTGCTTAATAACTTAAAACAGAATTATGTATCTTTCTTAAACAGACCTCTGTCCTGCTTAAAGGTTCAGTATGCAGTTTCTGTAGAACTGCATCACTTAGAAATATTTTCAACAGGCAAAGCATTCTGATCCCTCCCCCTCAGAGCCATATATGGCTCTGCCCCCTTGTGGTCTGTTAAATTTCAAATTCAAGCTCTGTTTTTATTGGCTGATTCAAATTCAAGCTCTGTTTTTATTGGCTGGTTACAAACTCTGTTTTTAT
>JBBPBX010010142.1:48193-58504 GCA_038048925.1 Garcialebias charrua | reverse complement strand
CCGTGGTGTAGTGGTAATGGCAGTCGTCTCCCGATCGGAAAGTTGGCGGTTCGACTCCCGGGACCCGCACCATGTGTCGTTGTGTCCTTGGGCAAGACACTTAACCCTGAGTTGCTCCCGGTAGGACTGGAAAGCACCTTGCATGGTAGTCTGCCGCCACCGGTTTATGAATGTGTGTAGCATTCAATATATAGTGTAGCACTTTGAGATTTTCAGTAATGAAAAGTGCGTTATAAATTGAATTAATTATTATTATTATTATTATGATTTGGTGTCAGCCAAAGTCAAAATGGTTGCCATAGTTTTTTAATTAATTAATTAATTTTTAACCATTGTTCATTTATTTAAACCTACAAAATGGCTAAAACTGGGTCAGTTTTACTGATATTGATACATTAGGTGAGAATCATTCCCAACTGTTGAGTTTTTTGCAAGACAGGATCCAAGGATGCTGACGGACATGAGGACTTAACAAACCAGAAGAGCTTTATTAATAAAACCAAAAAGCAGACGGGGTAGCAAACCAAGAAAGAAACTAAACTAAACCATAGGGAACATTCAGGAGACAAAACAATCCAACAGATGACTGATGAGCTGATGAGGACTGGGACCGGAAGACTAAACTCAAGGAATCTTAGAAAATCATCAAGGTGAACAAGAGTGAAAATAAAACACAAGGAACAACATAGAACTAGGAATCTTAGAAAATCATCAAGGTGAACAAGAGTGAAAATAAAACACAAGGAACAACATAGAACTTTGTGAATCCTCAACAAAGCAAAACAACAGTGAAAACCCACAGACTATGACAGCAGCACTCTCTCTGAGTGACATCACATCTCCTGAGATCTTACCGCATTGCATGATATGTGTGGTGTGACCAGGTTCAACCAAAACAGCTACAACTCATTTTTCATCATGAGAGGATCATAATGAACATCTAACCCTCTGGCATGAAAGGTGCAAGTGACATGCTTGCATTCACTTATACTAGTTTTTAAAAACTGTGTTTGTAATCATGTTAGGACTTTGATTGATTTTTGTAAGACCCTTGTTTGGTGTTCCAGACACAAAGTAGTTCCCACCTCCAACCTCAGAAACCCCCGAGTTAGAAAACGATTCATTCTCTGTCACTTTTACCTCTAAACTCTCACGTCTCGCTTTACTAACTGCAACTTCTTTTTATTAGCTAGAAGATTATTATGCAGATAAAACATCAGATGCCGAGGATGATGAAGAGTCATCAGGTGATAATGATGATGAGGCTGAAGAGGAGGAGGAGGAAGAAGAAGAAGAGGAAGAAGAAGAAGAGGAGGAGAGGTCATTTCACGCTGACCCTGAGGAGGTTTCTCCAGCATCCAGAGCCAAGAGGCTGGCTGAGCGTCTGAAGGCCACGGCCCAGAAGGTTCTGTGTGACCTGGGGAGGATCCTGGCTGTCAGCCTGCTGGGCATGGCTGGTAAGAACTTTTCTCTTTTTATGATCATGTAATGTATTCTGTGTACTGTTTTATTGTTTGTTTTATACTTAGACTTATTTAGTTTATTTTCTAGAAACTTCCAGAGCGACTGCAGATAGAAATGAGCTAAAAAGCTCTAATCTGGCCCAGTGCATCAGCATCCAGACAGTGCTCACCAGTAGGGCTGAACGATTAATCGCATTTGCGATTATCTCGCGATATGTTAAAATGCAATTCTCGAATCGCGAGGGCTGCGATTTGACTGGTCACGTGACTTGGGAGTGAGCCGAGCGGAGCGGAGTAAAACCAAGCAGGCAGGGAGGGGGACACTGGCTTCAGGCTCGACAGAAGTCATAAAAGTTAAAAATTCAGGTAAGTTAGTCCATGTAAACGTGTATCTGATGAGACAGCGGAAGATAAACAGAGCGCAAGCTGGTCATGTGACCGGGCCTGTTTTTGACGATGCTCTGTTAGCAGCTAGCTCAGCAAGCTAACGTTCTGCGTGAAAAAGCGCATTCATTATCTGATAAAAAAAAACAATTTTTTTTTTGTCATCAGTGATATGAATTAATACAGAACCAGTAAAACACAGGTTTCGCGCAAGCTGATTTTTTAAAAACTAGTGGTGGTGTTGTTGTTAGCTTAGCTTTAGCATAGCTATTTAGATGAGGTGATGCATTTTCTCATTACGTGTATTACCAAACCTGATCGTGATGTCACGACTATTATACTATCCTTATTGTCCGTTTTAAATAAAAATGTTAATTATTATGTTCAGTAATGTGAAGCTATTTAGTCATCACGTTTTGCATTCACTTAACGTTGACAAACTGGGAAAAGCTAAAACCTGTACATGTACATTGTTTTTAACTAACAAAGTGAGAAGATTTTTCTGGTCCTCAATTTTTGCACGTGTGAGAGTGGAGGATGTGAATGTGTGTATTTATTTTTTATTTTGTATTACAGGACATCAAAAAGGCTTTCAATACAAGATCAACTGGACTTTATTTGTAACAGAAGACGTTTCGCTTCTCATCCGAGGAGCTTCATCAATTCAATGAACCAGACTGTGTGCGCGTGGATTTATAACAGGAGTCACGCACCAACATATGTAAATTGCAAGCTGAGGTAACACATACATGTAGCGAAACATCTTCTGTTACAAATAAAGTCCAGTTGATCTTGTATTGAACGCCTTTTTGATTTATCATGTCCTTGACGACTGAGAATCTTCACCAGCATATTACAGGACATGTACTATAGGATGGCAGAGTGTCTCCCACAGTTGGAAGAAGGCAGCAGCAATGACTGAAGAGGGAGCTCAAACTTTCTGAACACAGCCTCATCACTGAATGTCCAACAAGATGGGGATCCAAAGGAAATGATTGCCAGGGTGCTAGAGCAGCTCAAAGCCATTTCTCAGGTGCTGTCAGGTGACCGTTATGCACGCTCCCTTATCCTAACCTGGCAGGACCTGAGGTGTTGGAGTCTGTTCACAAGGCTCTGCATCTTGCTGTGACTGACTGACTATAATGTTTACATTATTGTTCCAAGAGTTGTTCTTTTTTTTTTTTTACATCTAAAAGATTTAATAAGAACAGATACTAGTTTATTTAGTGTTCACTGAGTTTGAATTCCCAGAACGAGTTGGTTAAAGCAGATTCTCTGTTTTTTGCACTTTATTTTTTTATGATGTTACTGGCTGGAAAGCAGTAAGTTTAAATTTTTTTATATCTAATTTTTTACATTTATTTATTAACTGTCATGTGAAGTTCAGACAGTAGTTAGGAAATTCACTTAACATGTTTACTATTATGTTTATGAAACAAGAAAAAATAGAAATGGTGAAAAGAAAAGGCATAGATTTGTTTGCTTTATTGTAATCTCTGCTTTAAATAAATCTGACATTGTTTATTATAAAACAGATTAATTTATTGCTTCTGTTTGTTGAAAAATACTTGAGAAGGTATTAAAAAAATAATAATCGCATTTTAAATCGCAATCGCAATTAATAGAAAAGAAATCGCAATTAGATTATTTTCCAAAATCGTTCAGCCCTACTCACCAGTGTTGTGCAAGTTCACTTTTTGCAAGAACTCGTGTAAAGTTCGGTTCACAACTGATTCATTCATGATCAAAGTTCATGTTTGGACATTTCTGAACTCGGCTTTCAGTTTCAAAAAGAACTCCATTAGATTCATTGGATTTCTTTTTAATAAGATAATGCTTTGTTTAAAAAATAGACAATGTCATTGTAATTAGAGAAGTTTGTAATTTGCAGTATGGATGCTGAGTGCCAAAATGAGCTAAACCATAGCTAAAAGTTTCAGTTAGTCAAACCATAGCTAAAAGCTTCAGTTAGTAAAACCATAGCTAAAAGCTTCAGTTAGTAAAACCATAGCTAAAAGCTTCAGTTAGTAAAACCATAGCTAAAAGCTTCAGTTAGTAAAACCATAGCTAAAAGCTTCAGTTAGTAAAACCATAGCTAAAAGCTTCAGTTAGTAAAACCATAGCTAAAAGCTTCAGTTAGTAAAACCATAGCTAAAAGCTTCAGTTAGTCAAACCATAGCTAAAAGCTTCAGTTAGTCAAACCATAGCTAAAAGCTTCAGTTAGTAAAGAGTCAGAGTCAGAGAGTCTTTATTGTCATTTGCACCGCATGTGGTACATGTGATGAAAACGAGATTATGTACACAGGGTCCCAGTTACATCCAACAACAAATGCAAAAGAAAAACAGTAATAACATCTAGAATTAACTAAGAGAAACATCAACTATATTCATTCAACCTTTATTTATACAGGCTAGCCTCGTTGAGTCACGGGGACTCATTTACAAGAGGGACCTGTCTCACTCACACCAAACAACCATCCACTCTCACACTCACACCTAGGGTCAATTTAGAGTCACCAATCAGCCTAACAAGCATGTTTTTTGGTCTGTGGGAGGAAACCGGAGTACCCGGAGGAAACCCACGCATGCACGGGGAGAACATGCAAACTCCACCCAGAAAGGCCCCGGACCGGGATTTGAACCGGCAACCTTCTCGCTGAGAGGCAGCAGCTCTACCAGTTGTGCCACCGTGCTGCCCACGGTAGTAATACACTAAGCCCTAATGTAGTGGAAAAACATCATTATAAACAGCAGCACGAACATGAGTCTGTATGAGCAGATGGTCACAGATGAACACAGCAACAAGAAAACAGATCAGCATCAGCATGATGTGATATTTTGCAGTGTTTATTCTTATTATTTATTTATTCATGAGTCTAACAGCCTCAGGGTAGAAGCTGTTCCTCAGTCTAGTGGTTCTACATTTGATGCTCCTCAACCTCCGTCCTGAGGGGAGTGGGGCAAAGAGTGAGTGTGCTGGGTGAGTGAGGTCTTTCATGATGCAGGTGGCTCTTTTCCTGCATCTGGAGGTGTAAATGTCTGTGATGGTGGGGAGACTGACTCCAACAGACTTCTGTGCAGCCTTCACCACTCTCTGTAGAGCTTTCCTCTCTGCAACTGTGCAGCCTCCATGCCACACGTTGATGCTGGAGCACAGGACGCTCTCCACTGCACACCTGTAGAACGAGGTGAGAACTGGGCTGCTCAGACCAGCTCGTCTCAGCCGTCTGAGGAAGTAGAGTCTCTGATGACCTTTCTTGATCAGGCTGGTGGTGTTGTTGCTCCAGCTGAGGTTATCATTCATGTGTACACCCAAGTATTTGTAGCTGGAGACCACTTCCACTGCAGACCCACCTATTTTCAGTGGGGCGTGGGTGTGTTTGTTCCTTCTGAAGTCCACAATCATCTCCTTTGTCTTCTTCACATTCATGTGAAGATTATTCTCTTTGCACCAGCTCTCCAGGTGTTCCACCTCCTGTCTGTAGCTGGACTCATCATTGTTTGTGATGCATCCCACCACCGCTGTATCATCTGCAAACTTAACAATATGACAGCCTGGAAGTGTGGCTGTACAATCATATGTGAGCAGAGTGAACAGAAGAGGGCTCAGCACACATCCTTGAGGAGAGCCAGTGCTGAGGGTTATGGTGGAGGAGGAGAAGTTGTGGATCTTCACGGACTGTGGTCTGTCTGTTAAGAAGTCTAGTACCCAGTTACAAATAGAGGGGCTTAGTCCAAGTGTAGATAGTTTGTCTATCAGAGTTTGGGGGATCATGGTGTTGAAGGCAGATGTGAAGTCCACAAAGAGCAGACGCACGTATGAGTCCTTCTGATCCAGGTGGGTGAGAGCAGTGTGGACCACGGAAGAGATGGCGTCCTCTGTTGATCGGTTCTCGCGGTATGCATATTGATGAGGGTCCTCGTTGATGTTGACGGTTGTCTTGATGTGGGACATGACCAGTTTCTCAAAACATTTAGCGACTATCGGGGTGAGGGCCACCGGTCTATAGTCATTCAGACCAGTCACTGTGGAGCTCTTTGGGACTGGGATGATGGTCGCGGTCTTCAGGCAGGTGGGAACTGACTCCAGTGCAAGTGAGGTGGTGAAGATGTCAGCCAGCACCTCACAGAGCTGGTCCGCACATTCCTTCAGAACTTTCCCTGGGATGTTGTCTGGTCCGGTTGCTTTATGAGGATTAATCTTTCTGAGACTGCCTCTCACTTCTGCTGCGGTCATAAAACCATAAAACCATAGCTAAAAGCTTCAGTAAGTAAAACCATAGCTAAAATCTTCAGTTAGTAAAACCATAGCTAAAAGCTTCAGTTAGTCAAACCATAGCTAAAAGCTTCAGTTAGTAAAACCATAGCTAAAAGCTTCAGTTAGTAAAACCATAGCTAAAACCTTCAGTTAGTAAAACCATAGCTAAAAGACAAGAAAGTTCATTCTCAATAGTCATAGCTAAAAGCTTCAGTTAGTAAAACCATAGCTAAAAGTTTCAGTTAGTAAAACCATAGCTAAAAGCTTCAGTTAGTAAAACCATAGCTAAAAGACAAGAAAGTTCATTCTCAATAGTCATAGCTAAAAGCTTCAGTTAGTAAAACCATAGCTAAAAGCTTCAGTTAGTAAAACCATAGCTAAAAGCTTCAGTTAGTAAAACCATAGCTAAAAGCTTCAGTTAGTAAAACCATAGCTAAAAGCTTCAGTTAGTAAAACCATAGCTAAAAGCTTCAGTTAGTAAAACCATAGCTAAAAGCTTCAGTTAGTAAAACCATAGCTAAAAGCTTCAGTTAGTAAAACCATAGCTAAAAGCTTCAGTTAGTAAAACCATAGCTAAAAGCTTCAGTTAGTAAAACCATAGCTAAAAGC
Source organism: Garcialebias charrua (assembly GCA_038048925.1). Taxonomy (NCBI): domain Eukaryota; kingdom Metazoa; phylum Chordata; class Actinopteri; order Cyprinodontiformes; family Rivulidae; genus Garcialebias; species Garcialebias charrua. Next base: position 51,790 of record JBBPBX010010142.1, on the reverse strand, counting down.
TTCAGTTAGTAAAACCATAGCTAAAAGCTTCAGTTAGTAAAACCATAGCTAAAAGCTTCAGTTAGTAAAACCATAGCTAAAAGCTTCAGTTAGTCAAACCATAGCTAAAAGCTTCAGTTAGTAAAACCATAGCTAAAAGCTTCAGTTAGTCAAACCATAGCTAAAAGCTTCAGTTAGTCAAACCATAGCTAAAAGCTTCAGTTAGTCAAACCATAGCTAAAAGCTTCAGTTAGTAAAACAATAGCTAAAAGCTTCAGTTAGTAAAACCATAGCTAAAAGCTTCAGTTAGTAAAACCATAGCTAAAAGCTTCAGTTAGTAAAACCATAGCTAAAAGCTTCAGTTAGTAAAACCATAGCTAAAAGCTTCAGTTAGTAAAACCATAGCTAAAAGCTTCAGTTAGTAAAACCATAGCTAAAAGCTTCAGTTAGTAAAACCATAGCTAAAAGCTTCAGTTAGTAAAACCATAGCTAAAAGCTTCAGTTAGTAAAACCATAGCTAAAAGCTTCAGTTAGTAAAACCATAGCTAAAAGCTTCAGTTAGTAAAACCATAGCTAAAAGCTTCAGTTAGTCAAACCATAGCTAAAAGCTTCAGTTAGTAAAACCATAGCTAAAAGCTTCAGTTAGTCAAACCATAGCTAAAAGCTTCAGTTAGTCAAACCATAGCTAAAAGCTTCAGTTAGTAAAACCATAGCTAAAAGCTTCAGTTAGTAAAACCATAGCTAAAAGCTTCAGTTAGTAAAACCATAGCTAAAAGCTTCAGTTAGTAAAACCATAGCTAAAAGCTTCAGTTAGTAAAACCATAGCTAAAAGCTTCAGTTAGTAAAACCATAGCTAAAAGCTTCAGTTAGTAAAACCATAGCTAAAAGCTTCAGTTAGTAAAACCATAGCTAAAAGCTTCAGTTAGTAAAACCATAGCTAAAAGCTTCAGTTAGTAAAACCATAGCTAAAAGCTTCAGTTAGTAAAACCATAGCTAAAAGCTTCAGTTAGTAAAACCATAGCTAAAAGCTTCAGTTAGTAAAACCATAGCTAAAAGCTTCAGTTAGTCAAACCATAGCTAAAAGCTTCAGTTAGTCAAACCATAGCTAAAAGCTTCAGTTAGTCAAACCATAGCTAAAAGCTTCAGTTAGTCAAACCATAGCTAAAAGCTTCAGTTAGTCAAACCATAGCTAAAAGCTTCAGTTAGTAAAACCATAGCTAAAAGCTTCAGTTAGTAAAACCATAGCTAAAAGCTTCAGTTAGTAAAACCATAGCTAAAAGCTTCAGTTAGTAAAACCATAGCTAAAAGCGAAAGTTACTAAAACCATAGCTAAAAGCTTCAGTTAGTAAAACCATAGCTAAAAGCTTCAGTTAGTAAAACCATAGCTAAAAGCTTCAGTTAGTAAAACCATAGCTAAAAGCGAAAGTTACTAAAACCATAGCTAAAAGCTTCAGTTAGTAAAACCATAGCTAAAAGCTTCAGTTAGTAAAACCATAGCTAAAAGCTTCAGTTAGTAAAACCATAGCTAAAAGCTTCAGTTAGTAAAACCATAGCTAAAAGCTTCAGTTAGTAAAACCATAGCTAAAAGCTTCAGTTAGTAAAACCATAGCTAAAAGCTTCAGTTAGTAAAACCATAGCTAAAAGCTTCAGTTAGTAAAACCATAGCTAAAAGCTTCAGTTAGTAAAACCATAGCTAAAAGCTTCAGTTAGTCAAACCATAGCTAAAAGCTTCAGTTAGTAAAACCATAGCTAAAAGCTTCAGTTAGTCAAACCATAGCTAAAAGCTTCAGTTAGTCAAACCATAGCTAAAAGCTTCAGTTAGTCAAACCATAGCTAAAAGCTTCAGTTAGTAAAACCATAGCTAAAAGCTTCAGTTAGTAAAACCATAGCTAAAAGCTTCAGTTAGTAAAACCATAGCTAAAAGCTTCAGTTAGTAAAACCATAGCTAAAAGCTTCAGTTAGTCAAACCATAGCTAAAAGCTTCAGTTAGTAAAACCATAGCTAAAAGCTTCAGTTAGTCAAACCATAGCTAAAAGCTTCAGTTAGTCAAACCATAGCTAAAAGCTTCAGTTAGTAAAACAATAGCTAAAAGCTTCAGTTAGTAAAACCATAGCTAAAAGCTTCAGTTAGTAAAACCATAGCTAAAAGCTTCAGTTAGTAAAACCATAGCTAAAAGCTTCAGTTAGTAAAACCATAGCTAAAAGCTTCAGTTAGTAAAACCATAGCTAAAAGCTTCAGTTAGTAAAACCATAGCTAAAAGCAACAGTTACTCAAACCATAGCTAAAAGCTTCAGTTAGTAAAACCATAGCTAAAAGCTTCAGTTAGTCAAACCATAGCTAAAAGCTTCAGTTAGTCAAACCATAGCTAAAAGCTTCAGTTAGTAAAACCATAGCTAAAAGCTTCAGTTAGTAAAACCATAGCTAAAAGCTTCAGTTAGTAAAACCATAGCTAAAAGCTTCAGTTAGTAAAACCATAGCTAAAAGCTTCAGTTAGTAAAACCATAGCTAAAAGCTTCAGTTAGTAAAACCATAGCTAAAAGCTTCAGTTAGTAAAACCATAGCTAAAAGCTTCAGTTAGTAAAACCATAGCTAAAAGCTTCAGTTAGTAAAACCATAGCTAAAAGCTTCAGTTAGTAAAACCATAGCTAAAAGCTTCAGTTAGTAAAACCATAGCTAAAAGCTTCAGTTAGTAAAACCATAGCTAAAAGCTTCAGTTAGTCAAACCATAGCTAAAAGCTTCAGTTAGTCAAACCATAGCTAAAAGCTTCAGTTAGTAAAACCATAGCTAAAAGCTTCAGTTAGTAAAACCATAGCTAAAAGCTTCAGTTAGTAAAACCATAGCTAAAAGCTTCAGTTAGTAAAACCATAGCTAAGAGCTTAAAACCATAGCTAAAAGCTTCAGTTAGTCAAACCATAGCGAAAAGCTTCAGTTAGTAAAACCATAGCTAAAGGTTTCAGTTAGTAAAACCATAGCTAAAAGCTTCAGCTAGTAAAACTATAGCTAGTGTAAAAGCTGAAATGAGCAAAACAGCAGTCAAAAACTGAAATTAGTAAAAGAGCTAAATGCTAAATGGAGCAAAAGACAGAGCAAGTGTGCAGACTGCATCAACAATAATCCTGTTTTAGCTGTTAGAAAGCAAAAAGAAAATCTGATTCTGACTAAAAGGGGGCCCATCAAGACTAATAATTAAATCATGATTGCTTATTTAAGCACATCATCTGATAAAACCTCCATTTAAACACATGCTTAGTTCTACAGTCTGCAAAGCATACGGCGAGCAATAATGTTTTTTTTTTTTAAGTCTGTGCATATTTATCTGTCATATTAACAAAACGTTTTTTGAACCAGTTGACAGATTTTGATGACATTTTTAGGAATTAATCATTGAAAGTACATCATCAAATGGTTAATTTTTGAAATCACCACAGATCAAAATGGCCGTCACAGCTAATCATCTCTAGCAAACATAAAATTAGCTGTATTTGCAGACTTACATATACAGTAATGACATAAAAGTTGGTATGGTAGTAGCTGAGAGTCCTGCCCAACACATACACAAAATGCCTAAAGTTTTTTTTTAAACTTAGCTAATAACTATATATATAACTATATAAAAC
>JBBPBX010010142.1:26521-43904 GCA_038048925.1 Garcialebias charrua | reverse complement strand
AATAAATAAATAATAAGAATAAACACTGCAAAATATCACATCATGCTGATGCTGATCTGTTTTCTTGTTGCTGTGTTCATCTGTGACCATCTGCTCATACAGACTCATGTTCGTGCTGCTGTTTATAATGATGTTTTTCTTTCCACTACATTAGGGCTTAGTGTATTACTAGTTGATGTTTCTCTTAGTTAATTCTAGATGTTATTACTGTTTTTCTCTTGCATTTGTTGTTGGATGTAACTGGGACCCCGTGTACATAATCTCGTTTTCATCACATGTACCACATGCGGTGCAAATGACAATAAAGACTCTCTGACTTATAGCGGACCTAAACAATCTGTTAGCTTTACAGCGGATTAACTAACTTTTATAATTCATACTCGGATTTGCGCTATTTTTATTTAAAATGCAGTACCGCTAATAACTAATTATCTATCAGTAAAAACGAAAAAAACTTATTTACAGACCCGGACGACTGCTAACAGACCATATCCTGTCAGCGCCGGATGTGGTCCGTGACAAAAAAGCGTCCCCTCAGTCTCTTTACTAGAGCGAGCGCTCTCAGTTAGCAGCCAGTGTGTTACTCTGCAGCCTTATTGCTTGTTTTCGAAGAGTCAGACGAAGAGTTTTTAACATGGAGGGTGAACTTATGGATGTTTCTCAGCGGCCTACGCGACGCGTCTGGATTTTTAAAAGTATTTCGCCACTGCCCTCTTCAAAATGGCGGCCGCGACGGCCACAGAAGATAAGGACTTTCCATGAAAACACGGTAAAAACAATTATTTCTTTGCTGAGAAAAAATATATTTCTTATCTGACTTTATAGCACAAGGTTTTTCTGAGCTTAACCGGTTCAAATGGTCAAATCTGCTGGATTAAAAAAATTATTTCGCCAGTTGCCCTCTTCAAAATGGCGGTTAGCGTGTTGGCATTAGCGTCCGCTAGCATTGGTAATACATAAGTGCTTTTGAAATTGCGGACCTAAATAAATCAATAAGTACTTTAGAAATAGCGGAACTAATTTTTGGATTAGCGCTGCCCAGCACTGTATATAATATATATATCAGCACATCTGGATCTGCCTATCATTGCAACTTTCATTGTTTTTGGGTTCTGAATAATTGTGTCTTCATCAATGTTTCTCATGGTTCAATTATGGGTGCAAAATGTCACTTTGTTAACTCCTGTAATTACACATCAGTGACAAAGAAGTCAAGTAAATGTCTGATATTAATGTTGTTATTGATCTCAGGGATTCAGCCCAACCCAGGTCCCTCCATTAACTACAGTACTCCTAGTGAGTTTAAAAATAATTCAGGTCTCCATTTCCTGCATGCAGTGGTGGGCAACGCTAATCCAAAAATTAGTTCCACTATTTCTAAAGCACTAATTAATTTATTTAGGTCCGCAATTTCAAAAGCACTAATGTCTTATGAAAATTAGGGGAAGCTAATTCTAATCCGCTAATTAAATTCAACAATTGGTAGCAGCAAGTTATGCAATATTTGCACTACACTGCCAACTAGCGGTGCATGAACTGTTATACAGTAAGTTGTTTGAGTTTCAGAGTATTTAGTTTGGTTCTCTTCAACAGGTTTCACAAGGACAAAATGTACCCATTCCAAAGTCTGTTAGCTAAACTGCAGACATATTTGGCTGTTTTTTTTCTTCTTCTTTTGTTACTTTTAGTACCACTAGATCGCATGTGACGGACCACATCCGGCGCTGCTCGTAAATACGTTATTTCGTTTTTACTGATAGATAAATAGTTATTAGCGGTACTGCATTTTAAATAAAAATAGCATAAATCCGCTTATGAATTATAAAACGTAGTCAATCCGCTGTAAAGCTAACAGATTATTTAGCTACGCTACAAGCGGATTAGCGCAATAGCGCTACCTAGCGGTCAGAGGCCCACCACTGCCTGCATGTAAATGCTCGTAGCCTCCTAAAAAAACTTGATGAATTGAAAATCTTAATCAGTTCTTCTGGGACGGATGTGATCGTTATCTCTGAAACTTGGCTCAACAAATCTGTTTTGAAAAATGACTTGGCAATCAATGAATTTAAGATCTATTGTTGTGATCGTAATAAAAGGGGAGGTGGAGTCGCTATTTACATCAGAGACTCTTTGGCTGCCAGGATTGTGTCTAAAAAAACAATCGCAAACCAGTTTGAGGCTTTAGCTGTGAACATCAGTTTGAAGGGAGGTCAGATCATAACTGTTGTAGGTTGTTATCGTCCCCCCTCCGCAACACCTGAAGCTCTGTCCTCCCTGACTGAATTCATAGGAAATTTAAAACACAATGAGATTGTTATGGTAGGAGATTTCAACATTGATTGGAATAAGTCGACCCCCCTCTGTGATAAATTCAAGGAATGTTGCCTATCTCTCAATCTAACACAACTTATCGATTCTCCCACCAGACCAAACAAAAAATGTCCCGAAAAATCTTCCACCTTAGATCTGTTTTTCACAAATGCACCTCGTAAATTTCCTGGAACAGGTGTATTTGCTAACATTTTGAGTGATCATTCCGTAATAGCAGCTCTTAGATCTACTAAACTTCCACCTGCTAAGCCCAGAATAATTCAAAAAAGGGATTTGAAACGTTTCTGTGAACAGTCATTCCTCTGGGATCTATCCCACTTTGATTGGCAATGTATTCTACTAATCAACGACGTGAACATTGCTTGGAACTATTTTCATAATACACCCAACCCCCGATTTACGAACGATTTAGGGACCTAAGAACGGTTCGCAGGTCGATCGGTTCGCAGGTGGGGGGTGAAAATTATAAAAAAAAAAAAATATTCATTCATTCAACCTTTATTTATCATGCTAACGGAGCGTGCGCACATTTAATCATGTACAGTAGTGTACTGTAATGTTAAACATTGCTATTCACATTTACAGAATAAATAAAAATATATTTTCTTACTTTGAGATGGTCAAAGCCGACATCTTAGGTTGCCATGCGTTGATTGTTGTCGGGCCTAGCAGCCCCGCCGGCCGGCCAGTGAACCACCGCAGCCGCTCCAGACCTGTGTTAGCTAGCTGGCTAGCTTCTGCTAGCCAAGCCATGAGCTGGTGTTGGAGCGGCGGCGCGATCAATCTGCAGCTTCTGCTGCTGCCTTAGACATCCACAAAGTTCACAGAGACGTTTCCAGCTCGTAATTAATCCATATGAAGCCATCCTGGTCACCAGTCTTCGGCCGGCTACCGTGTTAGCTCCCGTGTTAGCTTCTGGAGCTAGCCAGGCCAGAGCCAGGCCGGAGGTGTAGCCAGGCCGGCCGGAGGTGTTCCCGCGGCGGCCTGGCACGATCTGCGATAAATCCGCTGCTGCCTTAGACATCCACAAAGTTCACAGAGACGTTTCCAGCTCGTAATTAATCCATATGAAGCCATCCTGGTCACCAGTCTTCGGGCCGGCTCCCGGCAGCTAGCCTAAAATGGCGTCCGGTGTTCTACATGAATTTGTGACCGGAGACCCCAGTGACTGAACCTAAAACGCCGTCCGGTGTTCTACATTAATTTGTGACCGTGTAAACTGAAGACCTACTTCCTGTTTCCCAAGATTGCTCAAAAATGATCAGAAATGATCTTTTTTATCATAATTATTATTTATAAAGCCTTTAAAACAACCAGAGCTGCAACAAAGTGATGTACACATGAAATTAAGAACATTTAAACACAAAAAAAAAAAAAAAAAAAAAATTTTTTTTTTTTTTTTTTTTAAATTCATATTTTTATTAAATATGATATGTTCGTAGGTCCCGTGGTTCGCAGGTCGATGGGGTCGTAGGTCGGGGGTTACCTGTAGTTTCATTTTCTTTTTAAACAAACACGCTCCTTTCCGGCAGTTCAGTATAAAGGGCCGTGACAGCCCCTGGTTTACTCCTGAACTAGCTGACCTCCTGCACAGGAGAGATCATCTTTGGGCCGCAGCAAGAAAATCAGACTCAGACTCTGATTGGTTGAAATTTCGGCAGCTGAGGAATAAATGCACAACTGCCATCAAAGCCGCAAAACGTAATTACTTCTTATCTCAGACCTCCAAAAATCTAAACGACCCTAAAAAATTCTGGAAAACCATCAAATCTCTCTCAGGCACCCCCCAATCATCTGACCTCCCATCACAACTTCTTGTTGATTCTGTTCCTGTGTCAAATAAGCACGAGATCCTGAACTGTTTCAACAAACATTTTGTTGCTTCTAGTTCATTATTTGACACAGTTACAAATGGAAAATCAGCCACTTCATCTAATAACCAAACTTTTACAAATCAAATCCCTCCTACAAGTAAATCCTCAGTTAATCACACCTTCTCTTTTTCCCCGTTCTCAGTTCGTGAGGTAAAGTCAAAGTCAAAGTCAACTTTATTGTCAGAACTGCAATATGTACAGGACATACACAGGATTGAAATTGCGTTTCTCTCAGTCTCTCAGTGCATCAGTAACCATTTAAACACTAAAACACTGAAACATTTAATAAACATAAGCATAAAATAGTAAAAGTGTAACACTGTCCTGAGTTTTTGCATAGTAGTATAAAAGTATGAAAATTTACACCAACACTAAAACTAAAACTAAAACACTAAACATTTAATGAACATAAGCATAAAATGAACTGTTAAATAAACCGTAAATAAACTGTTAAAAGATCTTGATCCTAAAAAGACCTTATTTCTTAAGGCTGGCTGCTCATATCATCACAGTCAAAGGTGGGCGCCAGACCGCTAGGGAGCGCTAAAGATCTAATCCGCTTATATCGGACCTAAACAATTTGTTAGCTTTACAGCGGATTGACTATCCATCCATCCATCCATCCATTTTCGTCCGCTTATCCGGGGTCGGGTCGCGGGGGTAGCAGCCTAAGTAGTGAGGCCCAGACTTCCCTCTCCCCAGCCACATGGAGCAGCTCCTCTGGGGGAATCCCAAGGCGTTCCCAGGCCAGCCGAGAAACATAGTCCCTCCAGCGTGTCCTGGGTCTTCCTCTGGGCCTCCTCCCGGTGGGACATGCCCGGAACACCTCCCCAGGGAGGCGTCCAGGAGGCATCCTAACCAGATGCCCGAGCCACCTCAACTGGCTCCTCTCGATGTGGAGAAGCAGCGGCTCTACTCCGAGTCCCTCCCGGATGACTGAGCTTCTCACCCTATCTCTAAGGGAGAGTCCAGACACCCTGCGGAGAAAACTCATTTCAGCCGCTTGTATCCGAGATCTCGTTCTTTCGGTCACAACCCAAAGCTCATGACCATAGATGAGGGTGGGAACGTAGATCGATCGGTAAATTGAGAGCTTTGCCTTTCGACTCAGCTCTCTCTTCACCACGACAGACCGGTACAGCGCCCGCTTCACTGCGGATGCTGCACCTATCCGCCAATCGTTCCTTCATCTTTAAAAACTGTGTTAGGATAGGCTAAGTGCTTGGTGACTGTACAGTATTGTACATGTATTCATTTATTTAAAAAAAAAAGATACATTTTTTTTTACTATATGATTCGACTTACGTTTTTTTCGACAGTCGAACGGTCCTTAGGTCCAGAACTCGTTCGTACGTCGAGGGTTCCCTGTATATACTGTATATGGCAGCTGTGGCTGAGTGGTTAGAGCAGTCGTCCTCCATTGCAAGAGTTGGGGGTTCGAATCCACCAGCAGTCACATGCCGAAGTGTCCCTGGGCAAGATACTGAACCCCTTGTTGCCTCCGATGTGTGTCCCATCAGTGTATGAATGTGATAAAGCACTGATTAGTTTCTTTAGAGTGATTTGTTCAATTAGCTTTGTATAGATCTAGTAGATGTTGTATGAATGAGTAAATGAGGCACAGATTGTGTTGTAAAGAGCTTTGAGTGTCTCGATAAGATAGAAAGGTGTTATACAAGTACAGTCCATTTACCATATACAGTAACTATAACTATAACTAACTGTAACCATAATATTTACAGTACAGTATATAACTATTCAGGTGTCTCTTGTAAATGAGCCCTAGAGGCTAACCTGTTAAAATTAACCTGTTTAAATACAGGTTGAATGAATTTACAATAATAATAATAATGAATTTAATTTATAATGCACTTTTCATTAATAAAAATCTCAAAGTGCTACAAAGTGCAACAAAAGCAAAAATCAAATAAAACAAGTGCTAAAATCAAGTAAAATCAATAATAATATCAACTAAGATCAAAGACAAAATCATGTGGAGGCAGAATAGGCCTGCTCAAAAAATTTTTTTTTTAATTTGAGTTAACTTGATCTCATGAATCACTGCATCAACTTTAATGAAACTCAGACTGTAATCACATCCACACCTGGTTATCTTTAGAAGTTTAACCAGTTCAGTATGGCTGCCACAGCCACCTGACCTTAGAGGTCACAAAATGACTCTAATTCAGGATAAAACATCAGAATCAAATGTCCCTACAGCATCCAGACCGAGACAAAGCCAGATGCATCAAAGCAAGCTTGTTTACCAGTTGGACCGTTAACTGGATCCAGAACAAGCATCCACTAACAAGTGAGGAGGTGCACTGTAGGCCTGCAGTCACTAACTACTGAACCAGGAGCCTGAGGCCTCGTGGCACAGTGCCTAAATAAAAGCTGAGCTCCCCTGACGGTGCTGCTGCACCTTCCAGCAGCAGGTGTGCTTCATTTGTACAAGCGGGCCTGGGTCCAGTCTGGAATAGTGATGGGAGAGGGGAGGATGAAAAGAGAGACGTGAGCGTAGCATTTATATCAGGAGTGCTGGGGTGTCCAGTACCAAGGACACTGGCACTACTCCCTGTGACTCTGTGGGAGTTTGGTTAGTTTTGAGGTGGGGTTTGTGACTGGTCTTTAGAAACATCGTGCCAATCCAAGGGAACGTGAAGATGCTTGTGTTCTTACATAAACATGTCAGGAGCAACTCATCCTTCTCTGACATCAAGTACATCAGATTTAATATTTAAATCCACGTAAATATTAAAAACATGTTTTCACTTTCTTTTTATTTCCAGGCATCACGCTGCCATCTGCCTTCTCAGCCATCTACTTCCTCCTTTTTATCGGCGTGTGCACGTGGTGGGCTTGTCATCTACCCATCAGCCACCTGGGTTTCAATGCGTTGTGTGTCATGGTGGGCTTCTTCACCGGCGGTCACATGGTGTGTCTGTACCTGTACCAGAGCCTGCTGGCCCAGGCCCTGTTCCCCCCACACAGCCTGTGGGCCAGGTGAGACTGCTCTCACTTACAACGTCTGATTGGTTAATTTTTTTATTACAGTATTTTCTGGTGTATAGGTCGCATTGTCCAATTATCACCAATAGATTGGAAAAATCCCTAGATAGGTCGCACTGGTGTATAGGTCGCACCTACGTTTAGCTCTGCTGCAAATGTCTGCCACAGGAGCGCACAGCAAGGCTTTTAAGAAGATTAACACTTAAAAACAATTATTTGTTTGATAAAAATTATAGCAAATATGTGTCTGAGCTGAACTTTTCCTTAATAAATGAACGTAATTGTGAAATGAGCTGGATTTAAAAATTTGTTTCACCGAAAGTGATAACAAGCCATATATAGGTCGCACCTGAGTATAGGTCGCAGGCCTTGAAAAAAACCATAAAAAGGTGCGACCTAGGGCTGCAACTAACGATTATTTCAATAATCGATTAATCGGCCGATTATTTTTTCGATTCATCGATGAATCGGCAAAAAAAAAAAAAAAAGGAAACAAGTTTTAATTATCACCTCTTTATTCCAAAATTTGACTGACATATCAAATCGCACAAAAAACAGGTTGCTACTTGACTATTCTGTTAGTAAAATATTGAATAATTAAAAAATAAAGTTAGTCAGCTTCAATAAAAAATAAATGTACACAAACATATATACAAATGTATGATTTATACCTGCACAAAATGTAGCTACTTTGTAAAATGTGTTTTTGAGGGACAAGTGTAACCTGGATTAAAGGTGTGGATTGTTTTAACCTGGATGGGGCAGCTGTGGCTGAGTTGTTAGAGCAGTCGTCCTCCAATGCAAGAGTTGGGGCTTGGAATCCACCAGCAGTCACATGCCTAAGTGTCCATGGGCAAGACACTGAACCCCATGTTTGTGCCCCATTGGTGTATGAATGTGAGCTAAAGCTCGGATTTGTCTCTTTAGAATGATTTGTTCTTTGTAATCTAGTAGAGTGCTGTATGAATGGGTAAATGAGGACATGTAGTGCTTTACACTACTACAGTATAAACAATGTAAAGCACTTTGAGTATCAATTAGATAGAAAGGTGCTATATAAGTACAGTACAGTCCATTTACCATTACAAGTGTGGATCATTGTAACCTGGGTTAAAAGTGAAGTCTTCGTCTTCAACCATCGACAGAGGCCTCATGTCAGTGACGTTCATGTAAGGATCTTTCAGTCTCTGCTGCTTGCTGTGGTGTGCATGATGTCTGTCCATCATGAAGGCTGCCTGTCACTGTTGTTTTCTGGAATGAGAGAGAGTTTATATGTATTATATCATAATTTACAGTAACTCAAGAAATGCCTTGTTTCACTTGGTTAAACACACAAGCACACACACACACACACAAATATAAAATACTAATTACACACACTTGAGTAGATGAATAAATTACTGTAATTCCTGTTTAAATGCAATTCATCCTTCCATACAATGCAGTGACTTCAGACTTTGCCAGCAAATTAAAAGTTGAAGCTAAATCATTAAATTATCACCATCTTTGTGTTAGATTTATTTATAAAACACATTTAAACACTGCTTGTATCGTTACATTAAAAATAAAAACACACACATTCTCTGTCACAGCTAAGAAACAAGCAGCTTCAGCTGCCAGAGACACTGATATCACGTTTTCTCTCTTTGAAACAGAACAAATATGTTTTGAATTACCTGCTGCTCTTCCTTCATTCACACGGTGGTGAAGCCCGTCATGTTTACATTTCATCTGCGTGGTTATCTCGTGTCGCGTCGTCACTTTTTAAAGCTTTTTTTATCTTTGTGAAGCGTCAGGTGCTCCCACACGTTGTAGGACTTATTTACAGTTTTCTCTGCGTCGCGTCGGTCATTGTAAAATAGACTTTGAAAACAGTCTCTGCTGTTTCCTCCTCCCTCCTCGCTCAGTTCAGAAGCCACACACACGCGCAGGCGCAGCACGCTGACGCTGCAGTTTTTTTTTTTTTTTTCAAACTTTATTCAGCCAGGCTCAGCCAGCTTTGACAAAAGCTTCACCGGTGAACAAAACAGCTCCGCGGCGCCGTGAAAGATGCATAATCGCGCGACACAACGAATCGATGATGAAATTCGTTGCCAACACTTTTAAAAATCGATTTTTATCGATTTTATCGATTCGTTGTTTCAGCCCTAGTGCGACCTATACACCGGAAAATACGGTAGTTTCAAAAAGAATGAACAAAAACAAACTACTGTACAGTGAATTATTATTTGGTGTCTTTCTTTGGCTTCAAAGCAGCATCTGAGGATGTTTCTTGCTCACTTTATGTTGTTGGATAAAAATGTCTGTAACCGTCTTTTTTTACATTCTGGTAAGTTAAGCAGCAGTAGTTGACTCATCCCCAACCCATGAGGACTACTCAAGATGTTCAACATTTTGCTCTTAGGTGAAGTCAATTCTTTGTCTGTTAGCAAGATACTTCATGAACCACTGGACGGAAACTTTCAAGAAGTAACCATGAAATGCACCTCTACAGCTGATTCACTTTTGGAGTCAACCCTGTTCAATATGGCACCCCAGACAACTGATCTTATTTTAATTACAAAGTAGATTAATCCAAAAATAGCAATAATTCAGGCAGTCTTCCATACATTGAGTTAAATCTGATGTGGTAGTAGCTGAGTCATTCCAACACAAGCATGACAAGTGGCAATAATGCATGAGATTGTGCATAACGTTATTTTAACGGTTTTACCAAAGCAGCCATGCTTCATCTTTTCTCATTATAAGATGATCTTAGTCTAACATTCTAGTTTGAAAAGCATTACAGTAGTTCCTCGATCATCGTGGGGGTTACATTCCAGACACCCCCGCGACAGGTGAAAAACTGCAATGTAGGAACACTATATTTATTTTAGTATTTATATGTATTTTAAGGCTTTATAAACCCTTTCCACACTGTTGCAATGTTCTAAACTCTTAAACCTACACAATTTTAACAACATATGTATATGCACTGTACAGTACTGCAAAGTTTTATATGGGTACTCACCAGCTCTGCAGACCAGCAGCTCGGTTCTGGTCGGGCTTGGTTCTGGTTCTGCAGACCTACCCTTCAGTGACGAGGCCCACCGCCCCATCTAGGTTGACGTGCACGTGGATAACTGAGCTTCAGGAAGCTTCAGGATTATTTGCAACGTTCCTGCCAGTCCTGTGAGCTTCATAGATGGATCGTTACTTTAACACATGGATGACTTTGCGTTGCAAAACTATCCCTCCATTTCAACAGAAAGCAGAAGTGGGAAGCACTGTTGATTTCTGGGTAGTGTAGTTATTTTGATTGACATTATAATATAGGCTTGTTGAAAGAAAACTACAAAATGGCAGCACCTGTCCCAAGTATTTTTTTCTTTAACTTTTTATCTCGCACTGTCCCAGTCATGTGAGTAATATTAAAGCTGACAATCGTGTGTCGTGTACAATCTTATGTTAAAAAACCATGAAAGCGCAAGTCCCAAAAAGTCCAACCACGAAGTAGCGAGGGACTATGTAACCTTTAATTCTTAATGACGTTGACTGGATTTTTGGGGTAGTTGTCCTGCTTCATTGTTACATTAAGCTCTGCAGATCATAAAATACTGTGCTTTACCACTAAGTATTTATAATTATAATTCAAGTTCAATGCCTTCAGTCATATTCCTGCAACTTCTGTTTTCATGTGTAGATGAGTCATGTCATTATTTGTCATTATTAAATGACATTATGAGTGATTATTTCCATGTTGAGAGGAAATACTTTTTGGTCGCACTTGTTCCATTAAAATAATTTCTGACCCAACTTCAATAAACAGTGGATGGATGCAGTGATAAAAAGCTGTCTCGAGTTACAGGATAAAAGTGTAAATATGCTACACAGTTTTTACAGCGCTGTCCTGGAGTATTTTATTTCCCTTGTTTGTTTGTCAAAAGTTTCTTTTCAGTGTAAAACAACATCCTTGTTGCAGATACAGGGCTACAGAAGATTTTTGATTTGGTGGTAATTCGAACACGTCATGACTTTTATAACGAGCGCTTTTGCGCTTTTACGGGGCGACCGTGGCACAGTGGTAATGGCAGTCGACCCCCGATCGGAAGGTTGGAGGTTCGAATCCCGCGTCCGCCCACCATGTGTCGTTGTGTCCCTGGGCAAGACACTTAACCCCGAGTTGCTCCCGGTAGGTCTGGATGGCGCCTTGCAAGGCAGGCTACCACTACCGGTGTATGAATGTGTGAATGAATGGGTGGATGGCTGGTATTGTAAAGCGCTTTGGGGCTCCTCACAGGGGGCTGGAAAGCGCTATATAAATAAGCTCCATTTTACCATTTACCATTTTTGCCAACAGGGAAGCTGCTTCCATGCACAGATGATTTTCAGAAAATTACTGCAGTCCAAACTGAGACCCCAGATCCTTTCTGACAGGCCCAGTACACAGGCTTTTACATTTTCACTTAAAACCCATTTTTATAATTTGGCTTGTGTCAGCTGTAAGGTGTTTTTATGGTTTTATTATTCCAGTTTTATCTTTTTATATTTTCCTATTCGATCTTTCTCATCTTTTTATGTCATCACTTTACTTTTAGAGTTATTGAATGAGAGTCCTTTCATTTTATTGATTTGCACTGTGCAGTACTTTGTTCTATTATGGTGTTATAAAGAACTTTATGAATAAAATTGGATTGGATCAGATACTGAATTAAAAACCCAGGTATACATGAGGAGCTTAACGGAAGGTGGAGGAAGTTAAAGGGAGTGAAGCAGTGAGTTGTATCAAGGAACATTTGTTGTTTTTAATGTTCTTTCTGCCCTGTGTTTCTTGGGTTGTAGCTATACAGTTTTGTCAGTCTTTGTTTCATTGTGAAATGATAAAATCTTTTTCTATTTACTTTTTGATTCTGTAGACTTTTTGGTCTGAAAGACATCATCATACCTGGAAACTGCTCTGCGCCTGATGACTTCAACGTTAACGTCCACCATACTTGGCCTGTTTACGTCAACCCAGGAATTCTTCTCTTCCTCTATCTTACCGTGGCAACTGTACTCAAAACAGGATATCATGCACCACCCAACAAGGTATTTTTATTGGATTAGTGCAGAAAATGGCAACATTTGGTACTTATGTTTTAGTATTTTAATAAGTTGAACATAAAACTCAATTTGCTTCTATTTTTCAATTTTAAAATAAAACTTCAGAAAGCTGAAGTAGATAGCAGCCAAAAGAAAACAACTTCTTGTAGCACAGTTAAGGATATTTTATTTTATCTTCACTCCTAACACTTCCTAAACCTGTTTCTGTTTCCCAGAATTTTTCCTCACAGAAGCCGGGAGTTGTGTGTAGTTAGAAATTTATTGTGATTTATTTACATCAATATAGAGTTATGTAACAGAAATTAATTGCATGCTGCAAACTTTAGCACATTATTTGGTTTAATTTAAATCAACGGTCCACTTTAAAATTTGCACTCTACAGACATTGGAAAACAAACTCCACACCCTTTCAATTCTATGGTTTTAATTCAATTCAACTCAGTTTATTTATATAGCGCCAAGTCACAACAGATGTCATCTCAGGGCACTGAACAGAAACATTCATATATAAAAAATAATAAGTTAACAGGAACATTAATATACAGTTATAAAGAATAAGTTAAAATTTATCTGAGGAGCAGACTGCTCTGAATTTAACTCCATCACAGAACTCTCATCTTGAACAAGCATGAAGGTGACAGTGGAAAGAAAAAACTCCCTCACGAGGAAGAAACCTTAGCAGAACCAGACTCAGGACAAGTGTCATCTGCTTCGACAAGCTGGGTTTGAGAGGAACAGATACACAATGGCAGGTCAAGAATCACATGTTAAGATAGAAATGGTATCAAATAAAAACTATTCAATTTTAACAATTCATTTAATGAAATGAGGTCAATTTGTCCTTTAGTAGTCTAAGCTTAAGGCAACATAACAAGCCCATCCTAACTACTGTATAGTATTTTTCAAAAAGGAGGTGATGAAGGTGATGGGGAGTGGTGGCACAGAGGTTAGAGAAGGTGGGCCTCTAATCGGAAGATCGCCAGTTCAACTCCCGTTACCGACAACATCAAAATGTGGGTGGGATGGGTGAAGCACCCACACCTGCCTTGACCCTCATTGGCCCCACTCTGGGCCCCTGAGCAAGGCCTTTAACCCCCACCATCTGCTCCCCCGGGCACCCTAGTAAGCAGCTCTCTGCTCCACACAGAGGGCTGTGGTAGCTTGATGGTCTGTGGTTGCTTCAGGAAGGACCTCTGGCATAAAAACAATTGCCATGTCTTTGTGCAACTTAGTCCGCTGTGGCGACCCCTGAAGAAGGGAGCAGCTGAAAGAAGAAGAAAAAATCAAAAAGTAAAGTTTCAAGCCCAGTCTTCAAACTGGACAATGTGTCAGCCTCATGGACACAAACAGGAAGTTGGTTCCACAAGAGAGGAGCCTGACAACTGAAAGATCTTCCTCCATTCTGCTGCTGGAAACTCTAGGAACCACAAGTAAACCTGCAGTCTGAGAGTGAAGTGCTCTGTTAGGAAAATATGGAACAATAAGATCTGTAATATAAGATGGAGCTAGGTTGTTGAGAGCTTTGTAGGTTAGAAGTAAGATTTTGAATTCTATTCTGGATTTGACAGGGAGCCAATGGAGAGAAGCTAAAACTGGAGAGATGATCTCTCCCAGTAACTCCAGTTAAGACTCTGGCAGCAGCATTTTGGATCAACTGAAGACTTTTTAAAGATTATTTGGACACCCAGATAATAAACCATTACAATAGTCCAGTCCAGCTGTGACAAATGCATGAACCAGTTTTTCTAAATAATTTTTTGATGTTTCTAAATTTAGCGATATTATGCAGGTGGAAGAAGGCAGGGTATTTTTTCTTAGTTATTTTTATTTTTTATTTTTTTATTTAAATCCAAGTGTTTTGTAGATTTTTTTTTCTTCAGTTTTTGAACATACAAAAAAAAAAAAACAGAACAAACCCTCCACCCCTTCCCTCCCACACCGGATCAGTCACATGCACGCACGCACGCACACACNTCAGATATAGCTGTGGGGGCCGTTGTAGAGCAATGCGTTGGCGATGCATGGCAGCCGTTGGCATTTTTCAGCCGTAAATTGTGGGACTGCGAGCGCAAGTACAGCGTTTTTGACCGCGACTTGTTGCCGTTATTCTTAGCTACACGGCATTTTCGTTTTTTGCTGGAGGGTCGTTCGTTTACGGCTTATGTGGACCACTGTAGTGGACCTACCCAGGGTCAAACTAAGGTTTTTGAACTGTCCAGTGATGACCTTTACCGACCTCTCAGTAAAGCAAGACATTTACCACAAAATCATTCCATTAGTTGAAATCTTAGAATATAGTCACCAAAAGAGACTATTTCTATCTTTGATTTTAGGCTGATGTGATCAAAAGAATAACTTTTGTCATTTTCATGATATGTGCTTTTAAGCTGTGTTATTCTGTAAGAGTTAAACGGTGTTCACTGCTGTGTTAAAGGTGAAGTCTCGGGTCAGAGAGACCCGACTGTTTTGTTTAGAAATAAGAAGACAGTTAATCCGTTGTTTCTCATGAAAAGGGCTCCAGCTGCTCTGTCTTTTCCTAAACAATTTCCCTTTGCTCGGGCTGTAACCTTGGGTCATGATAACGGCAAGTGAATTGCTCGACTGGTCCACGGACCAATGAAAAAGAGACAAGCCTCACTCCTCTCTTTGATCCTTTTTAAGTTCTAACTTTTGCTGAACGCTTCAGAGTTGCTGGGAACTTCAAAAGAGATGTGAACCTTCCCAAAGAGCTGAATGACCACCAGTCACGCGCTAAGGACTCGTCATCCAGCTGGGACTGATAACATGTTGTTATGGGTCCACTTCGAACGAGCGTAAGCTCAAAACTTTGTTTATTCCTTCCTGGAATAAGTTTATCTTGAAGTCAGAGGCCTGAAGCTGACATATTCTCTGATGACCAAGCGAAACCAGGAGACGTTGAAACGTAAACTAGAACCAGTTTTGGACGTGCTGGGACTAAAGGACTCTGTGCATCTGAAGGCTGGTGTCATTTCTTTATCAGACTCGTCGTCGAAAGGTAAAGAGCTGTTTACAAAACGTACCTGGATTTTAGCAGAAGTCGGATGGAAGTGTCACTTTTGGTATCATGCTCAAGATAATTTCCTTTAAACCATCTCCCATCTTCCTCCTATCTTTTTCTCTCAATCTAAGCTGGAAACTATTTTTAAGCTAAGAGCCCTCAGACTAAATATTTAACATCATATTTGTCTGTTGTGTTACATTAAGTGTGTTGATGCGTGTTAAATTGAAAGAAAGTGAAATCATGTCAATCAAGTGTAATGGTGTTAATTTAGTTGATTTATTTTAAATAAATGGTAGTGTCGCCTGGCATACCAAACTAAGTTAATGTCCATTGTCACTCTATAGCTCTGTTTATTTATCCATCATAAAGATCACAGAAATATTGAATAAACTGAAAAAGAAAAGAATCCGTGAATTTACTATTCAATCTGAACAAGTAAGTTAATTAAGGATAAAGAGGTCAGCTTAATACTGACCCCTGTTAAAATCCTTTAGTTACATCTGGGTGGCACTATATGTGTTTAAAGACACAATATATGGTCTCCCTCATGTTCCCTTTCATCTGGTGGCCTACGTACGTGTTTTCTAAAAGTTTATTGATAAATCTGTGGTCTCTCAGTCATGAACTGTAATGTCATGTTTGCATAAAAGGATCCAAGTTTTAAACTCTGAGGATAATAATTTTGGCTGGAAGTGTTCAAAGCAGGCAGACTCTGCATGTTTTTATCATTTGAAGCTGTGAGATTATTATCGTTTCAACTCTGTTACACGCTGTTGGAAGCATCCAGGTGAAGTTTTGTCAGCCGTGGTCTGTGGGGGGGTTCTGGTTCCGTTCGGCCCAGTTCACGCACAGACTCCGGTATAAAGCTTTGTTTGACCGCCGTGTCAAAAGCCTGAAAGCTATAATTAACATCTGAAAGATCGCTATGCTGGTATTTTACATGTTAGAGCAGGTCAAAGAAGCATCCCTGATAGCAAACGGATTCCGGACCGGATCCGTTCCGGATCTACCGTAGGATCCGAAACGGATGCTTAAAACGGATCCGGATCGGAGTCCACTTGCACAGCGGATCGGATCCGATTCGGATCCGGATCACAGATCCAGATCGGATATGGTCCGGACCCTATCCGGATCCACTCATTAAAGAGGGTTTTTGGGTACATCCGGCCCGGATCCGTTTTGGACCCGTTCATGGAATGTTTCATCCGGCCCGGATCCGTTTTGGACCCGTTCATGGAATGCTTCATCCGGCCCACATCCGTTTATGTTACTCATATCGGAGGTGGACTAATTTGGTCCAGAACCTTTATTTATCATGAATTGAGAGAAGTAGCTAAAAACTTGTATACCAGCTCCAAAAAGACTCCATACATCTAACCAGTTTAACATTGAACACATGAAAATAATTTATTGTGAAGCTGCAAAAGACCTAAAATTGGGTTCTGAGTATATTTACAGTTTTGAGGCTGCACAATGGCGCAGTTGGTAGTACTGTTGCAGGTGTTAAAATCCCAGCCAGATGTCTTTCTGCATGTGTTTGCATGTTCTCCGTGTACATGCATGGGTTCTCTAGGTACTTCATCTCGTCTGTTATCCACAAACTATGCTGTACTGTTCTCCCTACTCTATACCAGGACAAAACGAAGCCCCTTTTTTTCATTTATCAAGACTTTAAAGTTTTCACTTTTTAACCCAGGAAAGTTAGTTAACAGAACTCAAAAATTTAAGTACAAGATGAGACATTTTTAAAGGTAACAAAAATCAATTTTTATTAGTTTGTTGCCCTTGATCCAAGTACAGAATACATGTACGGTACTCAGAAATGTTGACTTTGTATTAATCAAAGCACATGAAACAAAACTTACAAAAAATCTCAAGCAGCTGATAATGTTTAAATACATCAAGTAGAACAAACTTGAAATGACTACACTGTTAAAATAAATAGGGTGGTTAAACTTAAAACCTTGAGTTCAAAAGCTGCCTTAAAAACAAGTTAACGCAACTTCAAATGTTTTTTTTCCAACTTAGGATGGCAAGCTAGAAAAGTAGCCCAATTTATGATGTC